>QNQO01001741.1:0-220984 GCA_003290165.1 Berberis thunbergii
ATAGAGAACAAAGGAAACTCCAGGGTGACGGCCTAATCACTGTTCTTGGCAAACTGGTGGATGCTCTTGGGCGAATTGCTGATAAGTTATAGAAACAAACCGTCTAAGGCACATTTAGGTAAGGAAGTTGCATGCTGAACTGCAATGGTCTTTCCATCATTATGGAATTTGGGAGGATCATAAAGAAAATTCCATTTCACAATAGGCTCTACATGAGGGTTAAGTTTTTTTTTTTTAATTTTTTTTTTCTTCATCATATTTTTTTCGTGATTATTTCACCCTCTTTCATTGTCGTCGTCACAGGTTCCGTAAATAGTATTTAACTGTAGAAAGTACTTTTTGCCTTCTGGCGTTGCTACTGTTACAGGTTTCAATACATGGATGTAGAAAGTAGGAGAGAGTTCCTAGACCTTGTCTGAAATTCAATTGACACCTGAGATTTCATTGATTCTGAGATCTGTGTTTTAGTTTATTTGAGAAGTAGTTCATTGTGTCTGATATACTTTATGATTTGTTATCTATTTTAGCAATGGGCGTAAACACTATGGGCATGCATGCCTGCAAATCACAATTGCAGAAGGTAAATGTTTGAACGCTATTTGGATAGTATCATCTCGCGACGATGACTCACTGCAGTGGCTGTTTAAGGCTATTTGGCCTTCCGCTTGCACTAGTTTGGAGTTCTCTAAATTGCAGTTATAAATTAGCAACACATTATCAATTAATAACATTTCTAATGGCTCTCCTTTTTAGGGGTAAATCTAAGTCCATATTTGCATTTGCCAAGAGAAGGTGAGCCAATGGTTTGATAGAAACAAACATAGAAACCTTGGGTTGTTTTCTGTCAATCCAAATCTAAGTTTTCTCAATCAAAACGATGCAAAGGGTAAGGGACCATGCAGGCAAAAGGCAAAAGAGGTAAACAAAGTGGAAAGTTACGGAGAAAGGTAAAACAGGTTGATGATGTAGTTTAACGTTGGGTAAAACAGGATTATCATAACGATGATGATTTGGACAAGGTAAAACAGGATGATGATGATGATGATGATGCTAAGGAGATACACGTTTGTATGATAGTTTTTAAAAGAGATATTGAAGATGAAAGTTGTACAAGGCTCCAATCATGCTGCTTCTGTTCGTAATAGTCAGCTAATTCTCTGTTGGAGCCTTTACTATTATGCCATCTTGAATCCCAACACCTTCAAGTGGGGTTTCCTTTCTCTAATTCCTTATGATGATGAGGATACTCGCCTTGAGAATACCCATAGAGACAGTCTGTTTGCTATTGATTTATGGGTGAACAGACTCAAATTCTAACAAACCTATATTCACTTTTGAAAACGTTTGGGACAGTCCAGCATCTTCGTCTAATTGGTGTTACCGTTTCTACTATAACCCTCGAAATGTGTTTGGTTTGGTACGATGAACTATGTGAATCCACTTTTTACACCTACTTTCAGTTACACGAAGGAGATATATCTAAAGTTACGTGGGATGGGGTGCATCATCGTTTACGTATAAATCTTGAAGAGTGTGAAGTCCTTTGTGGTATCCCTCATTGCTTCGCGGTAAAGCATAAGGATGGTAAGGGTGAATGTAAAGAAATTTTCAAGGTACCTCAGAAGAAGGATAAAATGGATTCCATTTTGTGGTTGGATAATCACCACCCTACAATGCAGAATCAGGTTTTTGGCAGCTCAGTCCCAAATGGAAAAAAGTAGAATTGTTGAAAAGTGATATATTAGCATATTCCTGCCAGGACCCTCGGCAAGAGGATAAATTTCTGAATTTTGGGTTGAAAGATGTCCTATGTGATATACGTGATATCCTGGATGGTGGAAGTGCATTCAAGAATTATCCAGAATTGAAACTGATGCATCCACATTTTTTGAATCTTCACTTGAGAGACCTTAAACTGAAAAAGGATGTGTTGCGGGTATATCTGCAGGTAAAATACGAACTGAAAAAGGATGTGTTGCGGGCATATCTGCAGGTAAAATACGAAATGTTTCATGAGGACTGAAATTATACTGAAGAATTAATCCAGAAGAGAAAGTGTCTGGGCTTAGGCAACTTTCAGATTCTCAATTGAGCAACATTAAACTTTCAAGGGATTCGAGGATCAAGTTGGAGATGGCTTTCAGTAGGACTTACCAACTTCAGGAGTTAATTGTGATGATGGAGCATGTTTAAATTTAAATACTGGCTCACCTATTTAGAGTTATCTGATGAGGTAAACCAGTGCAAGTTCTTTGCTTGCTTCGGCTTCTTTTGAGCCTGTATCTCTCCACCAGCATTCATTCAGGCATCAATCAATTGAAATGCCAAGTCAGAAGACTCATAATCAGTATAAAGTGTAGACTATATATTATTCATTGCAGAAAATAAAAGGTATGCATTCTCCAGTTTGCTCTTGTGGGTTGAATAATGAAAATCAGACAAATTGTATATAGGAAACTATAGGGAACCCAATAAAATGAGCATGGAGTCCTATATTTCTGAGCTTTTTGAGTGACAAGTTTTGGCACATATATTTCAATATATGTGAGTTAGCTAGAACATGTATGCAAAAACATATTAGGAGTGATTACAAACCTTGGTTGCTGGACTTTCCACCGGAATACCTTTGAAGATGCTTTTCATCTAATAAGAAATATTAAAAGAAAAAAAAAAATTGTGCATGTACAAATCATAAACATGTGTAAATTCCTTAATCATCGTTCTAATTCTTCATGGATTAACTATTGTAAATGATCGATGTAGTTTGTTAATTATATTGCAGAGATTTGATTGATTTTACAAAAAGGATAAAGCTTTATAGAAACAATTTAGGAAGAGATCTTCAATACTGCCAGATACATACATTCCCCTGCTTGTACAAGTGTTCAGTGCTTTCTCTTTCAAGATCCCATATAAAAGTGAGTACCTTTCAATGTTAAGCAAACACATATTTTATACATGATAATCAATCACTCCAAGAATAAAGTAGACATGGCCTTGAAAGCAAACTCGGTCAGATTCTCTACAAGATCATCATCAATCACTCCAAGAATAAAATTTTGATGTACATATACTTAACCATCAAAGACAGAGAACACCCCCACCCAATTCAATCCTATCCAATCCAGCTTGTTGGAAGATGGCAAATTACTCCGCTCCAATGCCTGCGATTGGCTTGTACATTGCCGCAGCCTCTTTCGTATGTTTTCTCTTCCTGTTTTTTGATATATGCTCTGGATTTCGTAATAGAAAGCCATGGCTTCCTTGTCGATTTTTCTCACTCAACTCGCTTACTCTATCTCTTTTAGCAGTAGCTACAAAGCTCCCAGTTGATCTCACCACACCAATGCCCAGTGCTCTCGACCAATTATCTAAGCTTATTGGTACAACCATGATTTGCATTTACATGGCCTTCATTTTCCCTTCCATTGTTGCAATGCCAAAATCAGAATGCTTTTCCAATTTGGCTGCCTTGACCATATTTGTGATAACTGTCATGGTCAATATTTGTATACAAATGAGTACGGGGGTGATCTTCTGTTTCATTGTTGAGCACACTCTAATCTTATTTTTCATGTTGTTGTTCCTTGTATTTTTATGGGGTTGCTTTATTTGGGTAATAAGTGGAAGGATTTGTTCTCGGATGGAGTTAGAAATAGCCTCGTCACAGGTGAAAAAAGTACAATGATGCATCGACTGGTGTTGTGCCATGTGGATTGTTATTATAATAATCCACAGGCGGTCATTTCTACATCCCCTTATAAGGAAACAGTGGGTGTGCTTTCTGCATCATGTACCGTGGTTTTATGTGAAGTGCTACTTCGGTCTTTTGTTTTTGAGAAGATCAGTTTTCATGGAGGACATTCTGATTATAAGTGGTCAATGTGGCTGGTGGTTGTGTCTCAGATTGTTACTGTTTTATTGGGTTGTATGGGCAGCTTGTTCAGATGGATAAACTCGTATCATACCTATGCAATTGCTGGGGATTTTGAAAAGACCATGATATCTAACTTTCTGCACTTAAATGTTAGGTTGTTTACCTTGGGGATATTGAGTTTACTCTTCTTATTGCCCATAGAAACTCTTTCCTTGGCTTTTCAGAAAATGATGAAACGTGTCGGCATTATGCAGCAGAAAGAAGAAGTTGATGAAAGAGATGTGGCGCAAAGGAAATGTAGGGAGGAGAGAGAAAGATGGATGGAAGTGATGAAAATGAAGTCTCCGACTCATCTAATCCAACTATTGTCCAAAATTCATCCTTCTCGGACTCCATTTTCTAGTTACATTCAAAGATTCTATGAAACTCACAAATCTCTTCTCCCTGATCAATACAGAGTATCTTGTCTTTCACTTGTAATCGTAACCCAAAAGGCTGCCAACAAACTGGAAAGAGAAGTGGCAAGATCTTTAGTATGTGCATTTGATGAAGTCTTTGAAATAATTTATTTTATCGACAAGAAAATGAGTACCTCCATCTTCGAGAAAGAGAAGACAAAGGTGGCCAAAGAATTGTGGACGAAGATATGGGATCTCAAGAATCTACATGACTATGATTCATGGGAACCGTTCATTGAGATCGATTGTTTTTTTAGTCAGGAAAAATTAGTTGTTCAAAGTTTATTTGATGACTCCAATAATACTATACAACAATTATTTGTTGACATGCTATGCAGTTTTCTTGCCAAACTTCCTCGGGCTATTCTCAAGGATGTCACAGAAAATCGGTTTGGAGATGATGAAAAAATAATACAACGTGCCATTCAGTACCTTTTGAAGCTCGAAAAGTTGGAGGGCATAATTCAATGGGAGTTCCCCAGTGAAACAAATATCACCAACTTGATAACTTCTCATCAGTATACCCAAGTTGTCATTCCCCATCAGCTGATGGAAGAACATGAGATGATTTTAGAGGTACAAAGTGTTCATGGTGCGTCCAGCGAAATTGAAGAAATTGGATGATCGATGTAAATAATTGCAAATGCAAAGTCAATGTAAAAATTTTCATTTCCATTTCATGATGTTAAGGAAAGTTTGTATTTAATTGTTTGTTGAAATAAAAAAATAGTTCGATAGATCTCAAAATTGCTTAATTTAGACGTCCACAACATAATCATTTATTTGATTCCCCTAACAAAATCTCTTATTTTTCTTTAACCCTAGCCAGGGATACTGTTACTATCGATGGAAAACCAATGTTTTGGATTGGAGGTTGGATATGCAGCCCATCCAGCCCACATCTTCGTTGCAAAGTGTGAGATGATGGTGGTTAATGGGGTTTTGATATTATAAAATGTGGTTTGTCTCAATTTCAATGCAAGAACAAGAACTAATGGGTCTGGAAAGTAAATAACCCTATAGAAAACTACAGGGAACCAATACAATGAGCATGGATTCCAATATTTCCGATCTTTTGAGGGATAAGTTTTGGCTCATATATTTTAATATATGTCGTTAGCTAGAACATGTATGCAAAAAATATAGTCGGAGTGATTATAAAACTTGGTCGCCTCACTTTCCAACGTAATACATTTGAAAACATTTTCATCCTATCAAAAATATTTAAAAGGAAAAAATAATCCGTGCACGTACAAATCATCAACATGTGTAAATTCCTAAATCAACGTTCTAATTCTTGTGGTAAATGAAGAATGTAGTTTGTTAATTTTATTGCAGAGATTTGACTGATTTTACAAAAGTAAAAAAGAAAGTTGCGAAGTGTATCCGACTGTTTGACTCGATACCCCATTTTTATTTTTTAGATTTTTTTTTAAAAAAATTGCTAGGTGTACCCAACCATATTTTATTGACCCTAAAACAACTCTAATTAATTACCAAGAGAAGAAAAGTACTCAAGTTGTTGATTGAGGACTTTGTAGAAATGATTCCAATTTTCAATAATAAATTTTTGGATGCAGGGTGTTTTTGGGTTTTAAATACCATTTTTTTTAATTTATTATAATAGTTGCAATAATTTTTAAATTGATACATTCACTTAAATATTTATTTATTTTTAATACATATTGATGAACACATTGTACCCTTTTCCATTTTAGATTAGATGCATAGAGAAGAAAAATTTTGTTTGCAGTGTGGTTTAGAAGTGTTTTAAGACGCATTTCTTATTCCTATTATACAACTTACCATAATGTTTACTATTTATTATAGAACTTGTGACGACGGTTAGTGTATCTTTGATGTTAGTATGTAATTTTGAAAATTAATAATTTGTGATTAAAGTTTAGTTTTATCAATACATTTACTTTTATTCTCTAGTCAAGAACAAATTAATGTTTATAAACGAGAAAATTTAACCACCAAATGATTTTTATGATAAAAAATGGTAAGTCGTTGTTACATATTTTAGGTTAGTGCAATAAAATTGAAATATCTCATAATATCAATGCAATAAAGAAATGATGCAACCGAATTAAATAGTCGAGTACACGAGGCAACTCTCGTAAAAAAATAAAATAAAAAAAACTTGTTAGAAACAATTTTGGAAGGAGTCCTTCTAGGGAGCGAGGGATGGGTGTAACCACTCATCCTCCTCGGGATAAGTGCATCACATTAGAGATGCGCGCGGACGCTCATCGCTAGGAGGATGAGTGGCCCTCGCTTCCTTTCCCTCGACCCCTAGAATTTTCCTTTTGGACGAAATCTTCAATGCTGCCATGTACGTACATTCCCCTGCTTGGAAAATGAGCTTTGCTACAGAGCCAGGGAAAGGGGCGAGGGATGGGTGTAACCACCCATCCTCCTCGGGATGAGCGCATCGTGTTGGAGATGCGCGCAAGTGCTCATCACGAGAAGAATAAGTGGTTACATCCATCCGTCGCTCCCTTTCCCTCGACCCCTAGAATTTTCCATGGAAAAGTGGTCAACTCTTCCTCTTTCAAGATCCCATATAAAGTTGTACCTTCAATATTAAGCAATCATTTATTTTTTACACATGATAATCAATCACTTCAAGAATAAAGCAGGCATGGCCTTGAAAGTAAACTCTTATTCTCTACAAGATGTCAAAATTATCATTTTTGCAAATTGTTTTAGGACTCCAAATTGTAAAAATTAAAATGGAAGTTTTTGAAAAAAATTTATTTTCGATAAAAAAATTGTTAATGACTACCAACCAACCACCGACCAGAAATTACCGTTTTAGGTAATGATTTGCATTTGCAGTAGATTTTTCGCCAGCCAATACTTCAACATGCATGCATAGCACATGAGGGAAATTTTGTCATACAATTTTGATCCAACTCCATCGTGCACACATACCTTTGCTGTTTTAAATGACAAAGCATCTCCAATTAATCCTTTAAAATAGCCAAAAAAATTATTTTAGGGTTTCATAGAGAAAATCCTTCTTCCAATCAATCCCCTTTAATAACTCCACATCTAACTTTTTCTAAATTTAGGGGAACCAAACCATCCCCTATATCTAAAATAATAATAAAATATTTCCAAAATTTGATTTTCTATTCTTTTAATACTAATTATTGATACTAAATTTTTTTAAAACTCCTATATCTTTTAATTAGTCAAATTTAAATTAAGTTAAAATTAATAATAGTATAATTAAAAATATCTAAATAATAGTATAATTGAAATTGATAACATTATATATTTAAGTTAAAATTAATAATAATATATATTTAATAATATTAAAATAATATTACTGAAACTAATAATAGTATAATTATATTAAGTTGAAATTAATAATTGTATAATTGAAATTAAATTGGTATAGAAAAATTGAAGATATATTAAAATAATGATGAAAAAGTTAAAATAGGGGATGTGATTAGACTGACGAAAAAATATAAGACCCATAAATTTAACTTTTGATTAAAATGAAGATGATTCATCTCCATTTTAATTTTTACCATTGGAGATGCTCTATTATACCATTTTTTTAATTTAGCCCCAATTTTTTAGATATTGAGATTTAGAGGATAAACTGATATTTGATGACGATGGGAGGCAAATTGAACAAATTTATTTTGCAAAGAATCTCTCACCATTTACTAGGGAAAAAAATATTTTTGAATAAAACAAAAAAGAGAAAATATTTACCTATTTAATGAATTTATGTTTCCTTGTTACTATTTAATGTGTAACCACCAATCCCGATCAAAGACTCGTCACTTTTGTCTTGTTCCCCTTTTCTAAACCAGAAATTCTAGGCAACCTGGGTTTTGCTGTCTGATTTTGCCCCTTCTTTAAAACATTTTCCAAAAAAATATTTAAAGATTGAGGGGGGAGGGGTAAAAATGTAAAATTTGCCCCTAAGCAGCAAATCATGTTGCCTAGAATTGCTCTTTCTAAACATTGCTACAGATCAATTCAATTATTTTCGATTTCTGAAAAATCGCAAACGGAACCGATGTAAACAGTTTTGATATTTTTCAGCTGGTTGTAAAAACTAACCGAACCAAACCGGTCGGTTTCGATTTTTTAAACAACCCCCTAATCTCTTCGCTTCCGGCTCGGACTAGTGAAATTGACTTAGAAAGAACGACTAGAAATAAGACAAGACAGGCCTGACTAAATTTTCAACCCACCCTTTACTTGCCCGTAGTTTCAGTCAGACTCTCCACTTTCCTTCTCACCATCAAAGACAAAGAGTAACACCCCCACCCAATTCAATCCAGATTGTTAGAAGATGGCAAATAACTCTGCTCCAATGCCTGCGATTGGCTTGTACATTGCAGCAGCCTCGTTCGTATGTTTTCTCTTCCTGGTTTTTGATATATGCTCTGGATTTCGTAATAGAAACCCATGGCTTCCTTGTCGATTTTTCTCACTCAACTCACTTACGACCAATTATCTAAGCTCATTGATACAACCATGATTTGCATTTCCATGGCCTTCTTTTTCCCCTTCCATTGTCGCCATGTCAAAATGAGTACGGGGGTGATCTTCTGTTTCATTGTTGAACACACTCTAATCTTATTTTTCATGTTGTAGTTCCTTGTAAATTTATGGGGCTGCTTCATTTGGGGTACTAAGTTGAAGGATTGGTTCTCAGATGGAATTGGAAATAGCCTCATCAAAGGTGAAAAAAGTACAATGATGCATCGACTGTTATTGTGCCATGTGGATTGTTATTTTAAAAATCCACAAGCGGTGATTTCTACAACCCATTGCAAGAAAACAACAGGTCTGGTTTCTGCATTATGTGAAACGCTACTTCGGTCTCTTGTTTTTAAGAAGATCAGTTTTCATGAAGGACATTCTGATTATAAGTGGTCAATGTAGGTGGTGGTTGTCTCAGATTGTTACTGTTTATAAGGAATGTGGCACCAGAGAAATGTAAGGAGGAGAGAGAAAGATGGACGAAAGTGATGAAAATGAAGTCTCCGACACCATTTTCTAGTTACATTCAAAGATTCTATGAAACTCACAAATCTCTTCTCCCTGATCAATACAGAGTATCTTATCTTTCACTTGTAATCCTGAACCAAAAGGCTGCCAACAAACTAGAAAGACAAGTAGCAAGATCTTTAGTGTGTGCATTTGATGAAGTCTTCGAAATAATTTATTTTATTGACAAGAAAATGAGTACCTCCATCTTCGATAAAGAAGAGAAAAAGGTGGCCAAAGTATTGTGGACGAAAATCTGGGATCTCAAGAATCTACAGGACTATGATTCATGGGAACCGATCTTCAAACCAAACGATGATGATTTTGTTAGCCAGGAAAAAGCAGCTGTTGAAAGATTATTTGATGACTCCAATAATAATATACAACAATTATTTGTTGATATGATATGTAGTTTTTTTGCCAAACTTCCTCGGCCTATACTCAAGGATGTCGCAGAAAATCAACTTGGAGGTCATGAAGAAAGAATACAACGTGCCATTCAGTACCTTGTGAAGTTTGAAAAGTTGGATGGCATAATTCAATGGGAGTTTCCGAGTGAAACAAATATCACTAACTTGATAACTCCTCAATCACAAGTTTCATCAAGTGTTGCAATAGTTCATCAGTCACTCGAGCTGCCAATCCCTATCAGCTGATGGAAGAACATGAGATGATTTTAGAGGTACAAAGTGTTCATGATGCATCCAGCCAAATTGAAGAAATTGGATGATCGATGTAAATAATTGCAAAAGCAAAGCCAATGTTAAAATTTTCATTTCCATTTTCATGATGTTATGAAACTATATTTTTCACTAATTCTTTGAAAAGAAATGATGCGATTTCTTTTATACCAGATTCGAATCCTGAACTTCTGATACCATCCAACACAAGTCAACTGAGCTAGTACCTCATTGGCAATGGTACAAATTTGGCATCATGAATAATTTGTTAAGTTACATCTTGATTCAACAAACACTACTTGAGCTACACATCAAAACGAGATGTGATTTCCCATGAACTATATTTTTTTGTTACCCAAATTTAGTCTTTCGTTTTGTTGTAGAAATCTTTATAGCAGGAGTAATTTATTTTGCTATTAAATATGGATGTGGTATGATTTAAGGGTGTTATTGAAATGATTATGAAATAAAACTATTAGGATATGGATTGGGGTGGAAACCCAAACCATATTTTGTTTCAGCCTGGAGATGATAGAAACATACAAGGGGTCTCTCAAGACCTTATTAAACGTGAAAAGTGTGTTGGACGCTATGAATCGATCACTTTGCTAGTAGTGACAATTTAAGAAAAATAATTCAATTTTTTTTTCTTTTTATCTTTTGACCAATTTAAACCATTAATTTAGATTGATTCTCAAACTCATCAAAACACGAAAATTTTAGTACTCTGAGTTACTAATAAACACAACTTAAATCACTTGAATTTTTTTGAAATGAGCAAGTTATGGTCATTTTACTAAAGTCGCGCAAATCTGTCTCGCAATGAAAATGAGATAGTGTTCCTGACTTTCGGCCAACTTATGTGCTCGATAGAGACCGATTCTCAAGTTGGTTAAAACACAAAATTTTTATTACTCTTAGTTCTCTTATAAACACAACTTGAATCACTTGAAAATATTTTGAAATGAGAAAGTTATGGTCATTTTACTAAAGTCGCGCAAATTTGTCTCGCAATGAAAACGTGATAGTGTTTCTGACTTTTGGCAAACTTATATACTCGATCGAGACCGATTCTCAAGTTGATTAAAACACAAAAATTGTAGTCATCTTACTTATCTAATAAACACGACTTGAATCACTTAAAAATGTTTTGAAATGAGCAAGTTATGATCATTTTACTAAAGTCCCGCAAATTTGTCTCGCAATGAAAACGAAATTGTCTCTAACTTTCGGCCAACTGATGTGCTCAATCGAGACCAATTCTCAAGTTGATCAAAACACAAAAGTTGTAGTACTCTGAGTGTCTAATAAACACAACTTGAATCACTCAAAAATATTTTGAGATTTTACTAAAGTCGCGCAAATCTGTTCGAAAAAATTTACTGAAATTTTCTGTTCGCCCAGGGCAAGATTTTTACTGAGGGTAGGGAACCATGTTTTGCAACCATGATGATATGGCATTATCAGAGGAGGTTTTTTACAACCGATACACAAACTTTTTGGAGAAAAAGAACAAATACAAGTAGGAGAATGAGATTAAAAAAAAATAATAACTACCGAAGTTATTACGGTCCTCATGGATACAATGTATTATCTTTTCTTTAATAACCATGAAAGTTCTGCAAAAACGTTCAGTACCAGTAACTAAATGTACTGGTATTATACTAAATGTACTCAACTGAAAAACTGGATTTAGATTAACACCAAGCAAAGATTACAAACCAATATAATAAATTAGCAGGGAAGGCAACTTTCAACAATTAACAAGCAGGGATTCTTGTTCCATTATTTGTCTCGAAATTCGAACTAGGATCAAATTATACAATTGAATAGATTTGTCATCTAGCTCAGGACCTGAGGTGCTGCACTACTAATAGAAATCCATTTCATCAGACTGAATTTTTTTGAATTTTCATTATCTGCAATCGAGTGATGATCACTCTAGAGCTTTCCGCTTCTTTATTCCTATCAAGAAATGCTATAACAATGTCGGGAGAGTTGCAGAGAGGGAAAACCATCTTATGAAAACCACTCACAACTATTGCCTCTAAATAGCTAAAAGAGTGAAATTGCAATAATGAAGTTGGGCAGTGAACAAATCTTCTGCCATCCTAGTTAATCACAAACAGATAAGTAAACTCCAGTCACATTAATAAGACAAATTCCAGGAGAATTAAACTAATGAAGTTTGCAGCACTAACGTTTCAGCAAATACTATTTGATGGTATCAGCAAGGGAAGCCTACTCAGTCAACAAGAGCCAATCATCATCTGAATCCCTGGCCTTCAATCGATACTGGCGACCCGGTTTTTGGGAACTACCACTTTTATTTGCTGTAACAATTTCCGGTTCATCCTCTTCCATTGCACAAGCTTCATTTTCTTGGGCTTCTATAGCTGGAACGCTGAGGGGAAAGCCTCCTCTGCTTATAGGTTCATTGGGAGCTTCTTGGTTTTGCTTTGTTTTGGAGCTGTTTTTCGTTGTTGCAGCCTCACCTGTTTTCTTTTTAGGAGTGAAAGTTATGGATTTCGGAAGAACAGCAGACGAGGCTTCTTCATGTGATTCCGTACCCTTTGCCTTTCTTATTGTATCAAGGAAGTCCATGTAAGCTCTTCGATTAGATACTTCATCAACTTCATTATCTGCATCAAAGGTATATCGCGTATACTTAGAAGGATTCAGTACATAATCTGGGACTGCATGAGAGACCTGGGGCGACAAAGAACTATCATCTTCATTCGTACATGGTTCAACTGAAGAGTTAACCATCATGGAATCTTGGCCGTTTTCCAACTCGTCGTCACTTTTGTTCTTACATTCAGGGTCGAACCTGACACGTTTTTTTGACCTTGCATCAGACTGGTTTTCCTTCCTCTTCAGTATAGGTTTCAGGTCATGGAGGCTCTCTTCAGTTAGTTGAGAGTCTACAGCAGTCAGCATCTTGTTGTTAGAACCAAAAGTACCAACTACCTCTTCATCTTCTGCTTTAAGTCTGATTCTTGCAGCCAAGAGATCAGCACGTGGGTCCCTATTGTGCTCCTTGAATGATTCAGGAACTACATTATGAGCATTTAAGTACGGCCCATAATCAGTAACATCACTCATATAAACACGGTCACCAGCATTTTCACTGCCAACAGCAACTTTGTCAAATTCATCTTCTTCATCCTGCAAGTATGCCAGCAAATAAGAGTTACTAACATTTCAAGCTAAATGGTAATAATTGGAGTACAAAAGCTTGTTACATGCAGCACATACTGAAACATTAAAAAAATGCCTACAATATAGAAAAGGTACAGAAAGATTATGAAAGTTTTGGGAATAACTCAAGGATGCTGCAACCTTAAAAAATATTATCCCAAAACATGGATTTCTGAAGCACTTCACTCTATCATAAAATTTTCTGAGCTTTTAAATAAGATAATTTAAAACATTAGTTCAACAAGCCATTATGACTCCAAAAATACTGAAGGCCACGAAAGTAGTTCCTCCATAATTGAAAAAAAAAAATTCTTTACATAATAGCTGAAGAACTTCTAACATGAAATGAAATGTTCAATGTAACGGTTGAGCAGAGAGCTAAGCTTTTCCTAGTGCTAGGAGGGATAACTGGGTTTCAAGGGGCTTTCAACAAATTATGGAAGAAAAGGAATAATATTTTGTGTAGACATTGTGTTTCCTATGTTAGTTGTGTTCCAGGGCGTGACCCTAATTACATCAAGAAGAGTTTTCATTATTGACTATCGTTTCAAAAGGGGGTCAGCCGGTGAATTAACTGATTGCATTCTCTTGGTTTCCTATGATCAAGGATACCTTTTTTGTTTGATTCAACGGTGTCAAGCATAGCCTGCATATGTTTAGATTTGTTCAAGACTTGGCAATATCAACCCTTTCTCCTAAGCTAAACAGGTTCTCTCAATCCCTACAGTTTGGGCAGGAACAAACCATATTCTTACTTGCTTCCCTCTCAATCTATTATATTATTACTTACTTGAACATCACACATTCAATTCGCAAATCACTAAAACACCCAATTTTCAAAAAACTCGACACAACAGTAGTTCACTAACTCAACGTTAACAATCTACAACAAAATTAGGGAAAAATCACAAACAAATATATAAGTAAGCTAACTTTACTACGAACAAAGCTTTACCTCATTGTCCAAAGTGCAATCTAACCCAATCGAAGACCGAATATCCCACTCCTCCCCACCCTGATTCTTCAAACCCTCATCACCCCTTTCTTCCTCTTCCTCTTCCTCATCATCATCTAGGTCACCGAGGTCATCTTCGAGCAACTTTCTAGGGTTCTTGCGCTTCCTAATTCGGTCTTTGGAAGAGAACCCATCAAAGGACGAAGAACAAGGGTTTTCCTCTCTGTCGATGGTGTCGCCTCGCTCGCGATTCCACTCCTTCTTCTCCACCTCTTCGTCTGTGAGAGACCAGAGCGAGCGGCGAGACGATGAGCTCGCTGAAGGGGTTTTCGTTAGCGAGCCGAAGATCTTGTCGACTCGAAGCTTGAAACTGTCGTCCTCCATAGCTTCTAAAACTCGAGATTGAAAAAAAGTGAACTTTATGAAATATTGGATGAGAAGAAGACGGGGACTGAGTTGGTGACGGTGATGGAGTGGAAGCCCAAAGTGGATGAGGAGGAGGAAGAGGCGGTGTTTGATAGTGGAAGGACCGCTGCTGCGGACGAGGAATTGTTTTCGGAGGAAGAGATGGAGGAGGATGACACCCCAGTCACTCCTGTTCTTGATGGCTCTAAGATGAACTTTCTTTCCCCATTGCCAATTTCAGGTAATTTTTGTTGTTGTTGTTGATGATGTTTTGATCAGATGCTATGGAGATGATGGTTTGATATGAATTTCTGGAATAGATTCTTCATTGTTTTCCTGGGTTTATGGAAAATTACTGTTGGATTCTGATTTCGTGGGGTTGTGTTGTTTCTGTTATATGCAGAGAAGCCATTTGAACCGATTCCTGGAGGATGTTTCAATGGAGAAAAGCCATTTGAATCAGTTCCTGGAGGATGTTTTAATCGTGGTAAATTTTTTCTACTTCTAATTTCATCACTCTAGTGTTTGAGTGTGCATTTGTTTAATATCTCATCCAACCGTGCAGGCTGAATGCTTAAAGAATTGTTGAAGTAGTTATTATTTATTAGTATTAGTATAATTGATCATAGTGGTGAATGTTTGAGAGCAATTGTGAGCTTAATATGAAATTTACTATTATTCGCACAACTAAAACTGTACTCATTAAAATTACCATGTCCACACTAGACCTGGTAATATCACTACGAGTATTGGGCACTCGACTTTGTGCCTACAGTACCCTACTCTACATGAGTTATGCGTTTCATTCATCCCTCGATGGGCCTTTGATATTCACTCACTCCACTCCACTCCTTATGCCTCTATAATCGAAACAACATTTCCTTTTAAGTAATCTACTTTGCACCTCTCCTCAATATCCGAATTCCTTGTATCCTCAATACCCCACTATGCTCCATGTTTCTTTAGTGCTGCTCCGTTAGACTGTATTTGTTAAATATGAAAATGTCCCAATCCAAACAAACTTCACATGCCTTCGATATCCACTCAAATTGTCTTCAATCAACAAATATTTACATTTGAAGTAGATTTTGGACAGCTGAAACCGCTAGCATCTTCAGTTCTGGTATCATGGATTGAAATGAGAGTCTTTTGTGCATCATAAGCAATGTGTCTTCGGCTTCATTCAATGGGCCTTTGCAATTCCACTCATTTGCATCTCCATTCATACCCCTTTGAAACTTGAAAAGTGCCTTGTCTTTGTAGCCTTTACTCTCCCTCACTATTGGCAGTCGTTCTGTTTTGATAAATTTTTTTGCCTGATAAAAAAATGTCATATATGGATGAGCAAACAATATAATCCACAATCATGAAATAGCAGCAATTGGTATTTTCATTCCTGAACTGAAGTTGTCAGGTGTTTTCTTTCTTGTGATGATATGATCTTCATCAGAAATTCTAGCTGGCCTGGAAACCGGCCTGGTTTGCTGCCTGGGAGGGGCAAAAATACACCCTCCTCCTTAAACACTTTTCCCAGGCCAGCTAGAATTTCTCGATCTTCATTTGTGCTTTTACAAGGTTAAAATGCTTGTTCTGTGTGTTATTCCTCTGAGTGAACTGAATCTTTCACGAAACTTAGGCCGCCTTGGCAAGTAACAAACAACATCTGGATTCTTGAAGTTGTAATGATTTTAGATGTTGGGAATTCAAGTTTGTTATTTTTTCTTAACCCCTAACCCCTCCCACCTCGTGCCGCTGGTAGGTACTGAACCCAAGACATGGGGGTCAAACCACCACATACTTAACCAACCAACCTGCCTACCTTTGGCAGAATTCAAGTTATTTATTACTACAATATGACAAATTCCACCTAACATACAAGTCTGCAACTCCCATGCTGATTTTGAGTAGTTACTTTTAAACTATGATCTTGTAGCACTTTCTGGAGTTGTAAGCTTGTAACACGCAAGTAATGTGTACATTTTTTGCATAAAATCATTCCAAGTTCCAACTCTTGTAAATAGTTGGAGATGCTTCTAAATACAGTCATATGAACTCTTTCTATTGTGATGAGGCACCAAAAGCACTTCAGGTACTATATACTGAACTCATTAGTTTCTGCTTTGCAGCTACCATGAATGGAAAGCAGCCAGATCCTTATCCAGAGAAAGAAAGTGCTTCACCGGAAGCACGGAAGAGGAAGCGTCCGCATTCAGATGAAGGGGAGAACATGTTTATTCAGGACCAAATGATCAAACTCTTGGAGAGGAACAACAAACTGTTGTCAGCTCAACTCGAAACTCAGAGTGTCAATTGCCATTTGGATAGAGAACAAAGGAAACTCCAGGGTGACGGCCTAATCACTGTTCTTGGCAAACTGGTGGATGCTCTTGGGCGAATTGCTGATAAGTTATAGAAACAAACCGTCCAAGGCACATCTAGGTAAGGAAGTTGCATGCTGAACTGCAATGATCTTTCCATCATTATGGAATTTGGGAGGATCATAAAGAAAATTCCATTTCACAATAGGCTCTACATGAGGGTTAAGTGTTTTTTTCCTTTTCTTTCTTCCTCATATTTTTTTCGTGATTATTTCACCCTCTTTCATTGCCGTCGTCACAGGCTCCATAAATAGTATTTAACTGTTGAAAGTACTTTTTGCCTTCTGGCGTTGCTACTGTTACAGGTTCCAATACATGGATGTAGAAAGTAGGAGAGAGTTCCTAGACCTTGTCTGAAATTCAATTGACACCTGAGATTTCATTGATTCTGAGATCTGTGTTTTAGTTTATCCGAGAAGTAGTTCATTGTGTCTGATATACTTTATGATTTGTTATCTATTTTAGCAATGGGCGTAAACACTATGGGCATGCATCTCTGCAAATCACAATTGCAGAAGGTAAATGTTTGAACGCTATTTGGATAGTATCATCTCACTTCGATGACTCACCGCAATGGCTGTTTAAGGCTATTTGGCCTTCCGCTTGGACTAGTTTGGAGTTCTCTAAATTGCAGTTATAAATTAACAACATATTATCAATTAATAACATTTCGAATGGCTCTCCATTTTAGGGGTAAATCTAAGTCCATATTTGCATTTGCCAAGAGAAGGTGAGCCAATGGTTTGATAGAAACAAACATAGAAACCTTGGGTTGTTTTCTGTCAATCCAAATCTAAGTTTTCTCAATCAAAACGATGCAAAGGGTAAGGGACCATGCAGGCAAAAGGCAAAAGAGGTAAACAAAGTGGAAAGTTACGGAGAAAGGTAAAACAGGTTGATGATGTAGTTTAACGTTGGGTAAAACAGGATTATCATAACGATGATGATTTGGACAAGGTAAAACAGGATGATGATGATGATGATGATGATGCTAAGGAGATACACGTTTGTATGATAGTTTTTAAAAGAGATATTGAAGATGAAAGTTGTATAAGGCAGCATGATTGGTACTCTCTCTTCGCCCTCTACCTCGGCAGAGACAGAGACAACAACACAAAAGCAGCAACAGAAGTTGTTGGTGGTAAAACATTCTCTCAAGAAAAAACGTTATCCATCCTTCCAGACTTTGGTTCTGCTGTCTCAGCTCCTTATCCTCAGCAGCTACAAGTTTGAAATCTTTGACAACTTTGAGAAAAAGTGGAGGTCAGGGCCTGATATGATAGCAGAAGGGTAATCCCAACAGTTTCTTGTTTATCGGGAAATATTTACATTATTGGAAGTGATCAAGGAACAATTGGACCTTGGGGAGAGTACTACCGACCCCCTCCCATAGATGGCTTGTTCATACTCCCAAACATTAGACCATCAAAGGTTTTTGTTTAGGATTGGCAGTTTTATGTTCTTAGCACTGCAGTTTTTCGTAATAGTCAGCTAATTCTCTGTTGGAGCCTTTACTATTATGCCATCTTGAATCCCAACACCTTCAAGTGGGTTTTCCTTTCTCAAATTCCTTATGATGATGAGGATACTCGCCTTGAGAATACCCATAGAGACAGTCTGTTTGCTATTGATTTATGGGTGAACAGACTCAAATTCTAACAAACCTATAATCACTTTTGAAAACGTTTGGGACAGTCCTGCAGCTTTGTCTAATTGGTGTTACCGTTTCTACTATAACCCTCATCTAATTGCCACTGGGAACAAGGAATTGTGTTTGGTTTGGTATGATGAACTATGTGAATCCACTTTTTACACCTACTTTCAGTTACACGAAGGAGATATATCTAAAGTTACGTGGGATGGGGTGCATCATCGTTTACGTATAAATCTTGAAGAGTGTGAAGTCCTTTGTGGTATCCCTCATTGCTTAGTGGTAAAGCATAGGATGGTAAGGATGAATGTAAAGAAATTTTCAAGGTACCTCAGAAGAAGGATAAAATGGAATCCATTTTGTGGTTGGATAATCACCACCCCACAATGCAGAATCAGGTTTTTGGCAGCTCAGTCCCAAATGGAAAAAAGTAGAATTGTTGAAAAGAGATCTATTAGCATATTCCTGCCAGGACCCTCGGCAAGAGGATAAATTTCTGAATTTTGGGTTGAAAGATGTCCTATGTGATATACATGATATCCTGGATGGTGGAAGTATATTCAAGAATTATCCAGAATTGAAACTGATGCATCCACATTTTTTAATCTTCACTTGAGAGACCTTCAACTGAAAAAGGATGTGTTGTGGGGATATCTGCAGGTAAAATACGAAATGTTTCATGAGGACCGAAATGATACTGAAGAATTAATCCAGAAGAGAAAGTGTCTGGGCTTAGGCAACTTTCAGATTCTCAATTGGGCAACATTAAACTTTCAAGGGATTCGAGGATCAAGTTGGAGATGGCTTTCAGTAGGACTTACCAACTTCAGGAGTTATTGTGATGATGGAGCATGTTTAAATTTAAATACTGGCTCACCTATTTAGAGATATCTGATGAGGTAAACCAGTGCAAGTTCTTTTCTTGCTTCGGCTTCTTTTGAGCCGGTATCTCTCCACCAGCATTCATTCAGGCATCAATCAATTGAAATGCCAAGTCAGAAGACTCATAATCAGTATAAAGTGTAGACTATATATTATTCATTGCAGAAAATAAAAGGTATGCATTCTCCAGTTTGCTCTTGTGGGTTGAATAATGAAAATCAGACAAATTGTATATAGGAAACTATAGGGAACCCAATAAAATCAGCATGGAGTTGAGTGACAAGTTTTGGCACATATATTTCAATATATGTGAGTTATAGCTAGAACATGTATGCAAAAACATATTAGGAGTGATTACAAACCTTGGTTGCTTGACTTTCCACCGGAATACCTTTGAAGATGCTTTTCATCTAATAAGAAATATTAAAAGAAAAAAAAATTGTGTATGTACAAATCATAAACATGTGTAAATTCCTTGCTCATTTTCTAATTCTTCATGGATTAACTGTTGTAAATGATCGATGTAGTTTGTTAATTATATTGCAGAGATTTGATTGATTTTACAAAAAGGATAAAGCTTTATAGAAACAATTTAGGAAGAGATCTTCAATACTGCCAGATACATACATTCCCCTGCTTCTACAAGTGTTCAGTGCTTTCTCTTTCAAGATCCCATATAAAAGTGAGTACCTTTCAATGTTAAGCAAACACATATTTTATACATGATAATCAATCACTCCAAGAATAAAGTAGACATGGCCTTGAAAGCAAACTCCATCAGATTCTCTACAAGATCATCATCAATCACTCCAAGAATAAAATGTTGATGTATATATACTTAACCATCAAAGACAGAGAACACCCCCACCCAATTCAATCCTATCCAATCCAGCTTGTTGGAAGATGGCAAATTACTCCGCTCCAATGCCTGCGATTGGCTTGTACATTGCCGCAGCCTCTTTCGTATGTTTTCTCTTCCTGTTTTTTGATATATGCTCTGGATTTCGTAATAAAAGCCATGGCTTCCTTGTCGATTTTTCTCACTCAACTCACTTACTCTCTCTCTTTTAGCAGTAGCTGCAAAGCTACCAGTTGATCTCACCACACCAATGCCCAGTGCTCTCGACCAATTATCTAAGATTATTGGTACAACCATGATTTGCATTTACATGAGCTTCATTTTCCCTTCCATTGTTGCAATGCCAAAATCAGAATGCTTTTCCAATTTGGCTGCCTTGACCATATTTGTGATAACTGTCATGGTCAATATTTGTATACAAATGAGTACGGGGGTGATCTTCTGTTTCATTGTTGAGCACACTCTAATCTTAATTTTCATGTTGTTGTTCCTTGTATTTTTATGGGGTTGCTTCATGTGTGGTACTAAGTTGAAGGATTTGTTCTCGGATGGAGTTAGAAATAGCCTCGTCAAAGGTGAAAAAAGTACAATGATGGATCGACTGGTGTTGTGCCATGTGGATTGTTATTGTAATAATCCACAAGCGGTGATTTCTACATCCCCTTTTAAGAAAACAGTGGGTGTGCTTTCTGCATTATGCACCGTGGTTTTATGTGAAGCGCTACTTCGGTCTCTTATTTTTGAGAAGATCAGTTTTCATGGAGGACATTCTGATTATAAGTGGTCAATGTGGCTGGTGGTTGTGTCTCAGATTGTTACTGTTTTATTGGGTTGTATGGGCAGCTTGTTCAGATGGATAAACTCGTATCAAACCTATGCATTTGGTGGGGATTTTGTAAAGATTATGCTATCTCAGTTTTTGCACTTAAATGTTAGGTTGTTTATCATGATGATAGTGGTTTTACTCTTCGTATGGCCCATAGAAATGCTTTCCTTGGCTTTTGAGAAAATGATGAAACGTGTCGGCATTATGCAGCAGAAAGAAGAAGAAGATGAAAGAGATGTGGCGCAAAGGAAATGTAGGGAGGAGAGAGAAAGATGGATGGAAGTGATGAAAATGAAGTCTCCTACTCATCTAATCCAACTATTGTCCAAAATTCATCCTTCTCAAACACCATTTTCTAGTAACATTCAGAGATTCTATGAAACTCACAAATCTCATCTCCCTGATCAATACAAAGTATCTTGTCTTTCACTCGTAATCCTGAACCAAAAGGCCGCCAACAAACTGGAAAGAGAAGTGGCAAGATCTTTAGTATGTGCATTTGATGAAGTCTTTGAAATAATTTATTTTATTGACAAGACAATGAGTACCTCCATCTTCGAGAAAGAGAAGACAAAGGTGGCCAAAGAATTGTGGACGAAGATCTGGGATCTCAAGAATCTAGAGAACTATGATTCATGGGAACCGTTGATCAAACCAGACGATGATGATGATAATTTTTTTAGCCAGGAAAAATCAGCTGTTGAAAGATTATTTGATGACTCCAATAATACTATACAACAATTATTTGTTGACGTGCTATGCAGTTTTCTTGCCAAACTTCCTCAGGCTATACTCAAAGATGTCGCAGAAAATCGACTTGGAGATCATGAAGAAAGAGTAAAACGTGCCATTCAGTACCTTTTGAAGCTCGAAAAGTTGGAGGGCATAATTCAATGGGAGTTCCCTAGTGAAACAAATATCACCAACTTGATAACTTCTCATCAACAAGTTTCATCAAGTGCTGCAACAGTTCATCAGCATACCCAAGTTGTCATTCCCCATCAGCTGATGGAAGAACATGAGATGATTTTAGAGGTACAAAGTGTTCATGGTGCGTCCAGCGAAATTGAAGAAATTGGATGATCGATGTAAATAATTGCAAATGCAAAGTCAATGTAAAAATTTTCATTTCCATTTCATGATGTTAAGGAAATTTATGAAATATTGGATGGGAAGAAGACGGGGACTGAGTTGGTGACGGTGATGGAGTGGAAGCCCAAAGTGGATGAGGAGGAGGAAGAAGCGGTGTTTGATAGTGGCAGGACCGCTGCTGCGGACGAGGAATTGTTTTCGGAGGAAGAGATGGAGGAGGATGACACCCCAGTCACTCCTGTTCTTGATGGCTCTAAGATGAACTTTCTTTCCCCATTGCCAATTTCAGGTAATTTTTGTTGATGATGTTTCGGAGTTGGTGATTAATTTTGATCAGATGCTATGGAGATGATGGTTTGATATGAATTTCTGGAATAGATTCTTCATTGAATTCATGGGTTTATGGAAAATTACTGTTGGATTCTGATTTCGTGGGGTTGTGTTGTTTCTGTTATATGCAGAGAAGCCATTTGAACCGATTCCTGGAGGATGTTTCAATGGAGAAAAGCTGTTTGAATCAGTTCCTGTAGGATGTTTCAACGGAGAAAAGCCATTTGAATCAGTTCCTGGAAGATGTTTTAATCGTGGTAATTTTTTTCTACTTCTAATTTCATCACTCTAGTGTTTGAGTGTGCATTTGTTTAATATCTCATCCAACCGTGCAGGCTGAATGCTTAAAGAATTGTTGAAGTATAATTGATCATAGTGGTGAATGTTTGAGAGCAATTGTGAGCTTAATATGAAATTTACTATTATTCGCACAACTAAAACTGTACTCATTAAAATTACCATGTCCAGACTAGACCTGGTAATATCACTACGAGTATTGGCCACTCGACTTTGTGCCTACAGTACCTTATTCTACATGAGTTATGCGTTTCACTCGTCCCTCGATGTGCCTTTGATATTCACTCACTCCACTCCATATGCCTCTATAATCGAAAAAACATTTCCTTTTGAATAATCTACTTTGCACCTCTCCTCAATATCCGTATTCCTTGTATCCTCAATACCCCACTATGCTCCATGTTTCTTTAGTGCTCCGTTAGACTGTATTTGTTAAATATGAAATGTCCCAATCCAAACAAACTTCACATGCCTTCGATATCCACTTGAATTGTCTTCAATCAACAAATATTTACATTTGAAGTAGATTTTGGACAGCTGAAACCGCTAGCATCTTCAGTTCTGGTATCATGGATTGAAATGAGATAGTCTTTTGTGCATCATAAGCAATGTGCCTTCGGCTTCATTCAAAGGCCCTTTACAATTCCACTCATTTGCATCTCCATTCATACCCCTTTGAAACTTGAAAAGTGCCTCGTCTTTGTAGCCTTTACTCTCCCTCACTATTGGCAGTCGTTCTGTTTTGATAAATTTTTTTGCCTGATAAAAAAAATGTCATATATGGATGAGCAAACAATATAATCCTCAGAATCATGAAATAGCAGCAATTGGTATTTTCATTCCTCAACTGAAGTTGTGGCTATTATTGCCAGTTTTCTTTCTAGTGATGATATGATCTTCATTTGTGCTTTTACAAGGTTAAAATGCTTGTTCTGTGTGTTAATCCTCTGAGTGAACTGAATATTTCACGAAACTTAGGCCGCCTTGGCAAGTAACAAACAACATCTGGATTCTTGAAGTTGTAATGATTTTAGATGTTGGGAATTCAAGTTTGTTATTTTTTCTTAACCCTTAACCCCTCCCACCCCGTGCCGCTGGTTGGTATTGAACCCAAGACATACTTAACCAACCAACCTGCTTACCTTTGGCAGAATTCAAGTTATTTATTACTACAATATGACAAATTCCACCTAACCTTCAAGTCTGCAACTCCCATGCTGATTTCGAGTTGTTACTTTTAAACTATGATCCTGTAGCACTTTCTGGAATTGTAAGCTTGTAACACGCAAGTAATGTGTACATTTTTGCATAAAATCATTCCAACTCTTGTAAATAGTTGGAGATGCTTCTAAATACAGTCATATGAACTCTTTCCATTGTGATTGAGGCACCAAAAGCACTTTAGGTACTATATACTGAACTCATTAATTAGTTTCTGCTTTGCAGCTACCATGAATGGAAAGCAGCCAGGTCCTTATCCAGAAAAAGAAAGTGCTTCACCGGAAGCACGGAAAAGGAAGCGTCCGCATTCAGATGAAGGGGAGAACATGTTTATTCAGGACCAAATGATCAAACTCTTGGAGAGGAACAACAAACTGTTGCCATTTGGATAGAGAACGAAGGAAACTCCAGGGTGACGGCCTAATCACTGTTCTTGGCAAACTGGTGGATGCTCTTGGGCGAATTGCTGATAAGTTATAGAAACAAACCGTCCAAGGCACATCTTGGTAAGGAAGTTGCATGCTGAACTGCAATGATCTTTCCATTATTATGGAATTTGGGAGGATCATAAAGAAAATTCCATTTCACAATAGGCTCTACATGAGGGCTAAGTTTTTTTTCCTTTTCTTTCTTCCTCATATTTTTGTCGTGATTATTTCACCCTCTTTCATTGTCATCGTCACAGGTTCCATAAATAGTATTTAACTGTAGAAAGTACTTTTTGCCTTCTGGCGTTGCTACTGTTACAGGTTCCAATACATGGATGTAGAAAGTAGGAGAGAGTTCCTAGACCTTGTCTGAAATTCAATTGACACCTGAGATTTCATTGATTCTGAGATCTGTGTTTTAGTTTATTCGAGAAGTAGTTCATTGTGTCTGAAATACTTTATGATTTGTTATCTATTTTAGCAATGCGCGTAAACACTATGGGCATGCATGTCTGCAAATCACAATTGCAGACGGTAAATGTTTGAACGCTATTTGGATAGTATCATCTCGCGTCGATGACTCGCTGCAGTGGCTGTTTAAGGCTATTTGGTCTTCCGCTTGCACTAGTTTGGAGTTCTCTAAATTGCAGTTATAAATTAGCAACACATTATCAATTAATAACATTTCTAATGGCTCTCCATTTTAGGGGTAAATCTAAGTCCATATTTGCATTTGCCAAGAGAAGGTGAGCCAATGGTTTGATAGAAACAAACATAGAAACCTTGGGTTGTTTTCTGTAAATCCAAATCTAAGTTTTCTCAATCAAAACGATGCAAAGGGTAAGGGACCATGCAGTTCACTTAGCCTTTTTATGTTAAAGTTGCAGGCAAAACGCACAAGAGGTAAACAAAGTGATCAATGAACAATTGGACCTTGGGGAGAGTACTACCGACCCCCTCCCATAGATGGCTTGTTCAAACTCCCAAACATTAGACCATCAAAGGTTTTTGTTTAGGATTGGCAGTTTTATGTTCTTGGCACTGCAGTTTTTCGTAATAGTCAGCTAATTCTCTGTTGGAGCCTTTACTATTATGCCATCTTGAATCCCAACACCTTCAAGTGGGTTTTCCTTTCTCAAATTCCTTGTGATGATGAGGATACTCGCCTTGAGAATACCCATAGAGACAGTCTGTTTGCTCTTGATTTATGGGTGAACAGACTCAAATTCTAACAAACCAATATTCACTTTTGAAAACGTTTGGGACAGGCCAGCATCTTCGTCTAATTGGTGTTACCGTTTCTACTATAACCCTCATCTAATTGCCACTGGGAACAAGGAATTGTGTTTGGTTTGGTACGATGAACTATGTGAATCCACTTTTTACACCTACTTTCAGTTACACGAAGGAGATATATCTAAAGTTACGTGGGATGGGGTGCATCATCGTTTACATATAAATCTTGAAGAGTGTGAAGTCCTTTGTGGTATCCCTCATTGCTTCGCGGTAAAGCATAAGGATGGTAAGGGTGAATGTAAAGAAATTTTCAAGGTACCTCAGAAGAAGGATAAAATGGATTCCATTTCGAGGTTGGATAATCACCACCCTACAATGCAGAATCAGGTTTTTGGCAGCTCAGTCCCAAATGGAAAAAAGTAGAATTGTTGAAAAGTGATAAATTAGCATATTCCTGCCAGGACCCTCGGCAAGAGGATAATTTATGAATTTTGGGTTGAAAGATGTCCTATGTGATATACGTGATATCCGGGATGGTGGAAGTATATTCAAGAATTATCCAGAATTGAAACTGATGCATCCACATTTTTTGAATCTTCACTTGAGAAACCTAAAACTGAAAAAGGATGTGTTGCGGGCATATCTGCAGGTAAAATACGAAATGTTTCATGAGGACCGAAATGATACTGAAGAATTAATCCAGAAGAGAAAGTGTCTGGGCTTAGGCAACTTTCAGATTCTCAATTGAGCAACATTAAACTTTCAAGGGATTCGAGGATCAAGTTGGAGATGGCTTTCAGTAGGACTTACCAACTTCAGGAGTTATTGTGATGATGGAGCATGTTTAAATTTAAATACTGGCTCACCTATTTAGAGATATCTGATGAGGTAAACCAGTGCAAGTTCTTTGCTTGCTTCGGCTTCTTTTGAGCCTGTATCTCTCCACCAGCATTCATTCAGGCATCAATCAATTGAAATGCCAAGTCAGAAGACTCATAATCAGTATAAAGTGTAGACTATATATTATTCATTGCAGAAAATAAAAGGTATGCATTCTCCAGTTTGCTCTTGTGGGTTGAATAATGAAAATCAGACAAATTGTATATAGGAAACTATAGGGAACCCAATAAATCAGCATGGAGTCCTATATTTCTGAGCTTTTTGAGTGACAAGTTTTGGCACATATATTTCAATATATGTGAGTTAGCTAGAACATGTATGCAAAAACATATAGGAGTGATTACAAACCTTTGAAGATGTGTATGTACAAATAAGAAATATTAAAAATCATAAACATGTGTAAATTCCTTAATCATCGTTCTAATTCTTCATGGATTAACTGTTGTAAATGATCCATGTAGTTTGTTATATATTGCAGAGATTTGATTGATTTTACAAAAAGGATAAAGCTTTATGGAAACAATTTAGGAAGAGATCTTCAATACTGCCAGATACATACATTCCCCTGCTTGTACAAGTGTTCAGTGCTTTCTCTTTCAAGATCCCATATAAAAGTGAGTACCTTTCAATGTTAAGCAAACACATATTTATACATGATAATCAATCACTCCAAGAATAAAGTAGACATGGCCTTGAAAGCAAACTCGATCAGATTCTCTACAAGATCATCATCAATCACTCCAAGAATAAAATGTTGATGTATATATACTTAATCATCAAAGACAGAGAACACCCCCACCCAATTCAATCCTATCCAATCCAGCTTGTTGGAAGATGGCAAATTACTCCGCTCCAATGCCTGCGATTGGCTTGTACATTGCCGCAGCCTCTTTCGTATGTTTTCTCTTCCTGTTTTTTGATATATGCTCTGGATTTCGTAATAGAAAGCCATGGCTTCCTTGTCGATTTTTCTCACTCAACTCACTCACTCTCTCTCTTTTAGCAGTAGCTGCAAAGCTACCAGTTGATCTCACCACACCAATGCCCAGTGCTCTCGACCAATTATCTAAGCTTATTGGTACAACCATGATTTGCATTTACATGGCCTTCATTTTCCCTTCCATTGTTGCAATGCCAAAATCAGAATGCTTTTCCAATTTGGCTGCCTTGACCATATTTGTGATAACTGTCATGGTCAATATTTGTATACAAATGAGTACGGGGGTGATCTTCTGTTTCATTGTTGAGCACACTCTAATCTTAATTTTCATGTTGTTGTTCCTTGTATTTTTATGGAGTTGCTTCTTTATAGGTGATAAGTTGACGGATTTGTTCTCGGATGGAGTTAGAAATAGCTCGGTCCAAAGGTGAAAAAGTACAATGATGCATCGACTGGTGTTGTGCCATGTGGATTGTTATTGTAATAATCCACAGGCGCTCATTTCTACATCCTTTTTTAAGAAACCAGTGGGTGTGCTTTCTGCATTATGTACCGTGGTTTTATGTGAAGCGCTGCTTCGGTCTCTTGTTTTTGAGAAGATCAGTTTTCATGGAGGACATTCTGATTATAAGTGGTCAATGTGGCTGGTGGTTGTGTCTCAGATTGTTACTGTTTTATTGTGTTGCGCCTTATTGCGGAAGCGGGTAGACCACCAACAATTGCACACAAGTACACAAGGATCCAATCAATTAAATAGAGCAACTAGCAATGAAAGAAATTAGAGAAAATTAAGAACATACCACAAGAGACACAAGGTTTACGTGGTTCAGCAATTGCCTACGTCCACAATGAGGTGATTCCCACTATAATCAAGAACAAAGTACAAGAAGATGACAATTCTCACACAATCTCTCAACAAGAGATGAAACAATTCAGGAATTATCTTTCTCTACTCCTGTGCACCACAGTTTTTCTACGTGCAATCATCATAATAAAAACACCTATAGTTCCTAGTATATATAGGGACAACAGTTTTTTGTTTGGCAGCAGTTTCCTGTTTCACAACAGTTTCCTAGAATTTATTTCCTGTTCAAAAAACAATTTCTAGAAGTCCAAACAGTTTCCTGTTTCAAATAGGAGTCCAAACACTTTCCTATTTCAAGCATGTTTCCTATTTCACAATTCTCCACCTCGGCGAATTTTTATAAGGAAAAAATGAGCCGAAACAAGGCATGAGAATAAACTGAATCAACACTCCATCATAGCTTTGTCACCTCACGAAACCGCCCCGAAGGGCAACGCCCCAAAGGGCCCTCAATCAACATGAGTCAATGTGGAGTAAGTCCAAACAATGTTGGAACTTAACTCCAGGAACAACCTTTGTCAACATATCAGCAGGGTTGTCTTTTGTGTGTACTTTCACCAAAGACACATCACCATCCTCAATTACATCTCGAACAAAGTGATATCGGATGTCAATATGCTTAGTCCTTGCGTGATGAACCTGATTTTTAGCCAAGTGGATGGCACTCTGACTGTCACAGAGAACCTCAACACTATCTTGTTCCACACCCAAGTCATTTACAAGACCTTGAAGCCACAATGCTTCTTTTACACCTTCTGTCAGTGCCATATACTCTGCCTCTGTAGTAGAGAGAGCCACTGTATCCTGAAGCATAGATCTCCAACTAACCGGAGCACCGTATATCTGAAATACGTAACCAGTAGTACATCTTCGTCTATCTAGATCACCAGCATAATCAGAATCAACAAACCCACGAACCTGACATGAATCTCCATCGAAGTCCAAACCCACATCCAAGGTACCTTTTAAGTACCTAAGCATCCATTTCACTGCCTCCCAATGTTTCTTCCCAGGGTTTTCCATATACCTGCTCACAACACTAACAGCCTGTGAAATGTCAGGGCGTGTACACACCATAGCATACATTAAACTGTCAACTGCACTAGCATAAGGAACATGCGACATGTATTCCTTTTCTTCCACTGTGACTGGAGATAACTTTCGAGAAAGTCTAAAATGTGAAGCCAAAGGAGTAATAACCGGCTTTGCGTTTTCCATGCCAAACCGTGATATAACCTTCTCAAGGTACCCCTTCTGTGAAAGAAATAATTTTTTATTATCCCTTTCTCTTCGTATCTCCATACCAAGTATCTTCCTTGCAGCACCCATATCCTTCATCTCAAACTCAGAAGCAAGTTGAGACTTCAATTTATTTATCTCCACCATACTCTTACAGGCTATGAGCATATCGTCAACATAGAGCAAAAGATAAATAAAATCGCCACTACGAAGTTTTTTCAAGTAAACACAACAATCATACTTACTTCGTGTGAACCCATGTTTCAACATAAAAGTGTCAAACCGTTTGTACCACTGCCTAGGTGACTGCTTTAACCCATAAAGTGATCTCCTCAAACGACAAACATGGTCTTCTTTTCCAACAACCTTAAAACCTTCTGGCTGATGCATATAAATTTCCTCCTCTAAGTCTCCATGCAAGAAAGCTGTTTTCACATCAAGTTGTTCAAGCTCAAAGTCACCATGAGCTACCAAGCTCAACAACACACGAATAGAAGTGTGTTTTACCACAGGCGAAAATATCTCATTGTAGTCAACGCCTTCCCTCTGAGCAAAACCCTTAGCTACTAATCTTGCCTTGAACTGAGTACCAGACTCCAGAGTAGTCTGTTTCTAATTAAACACCCACTTGCAGCCAATTGCTTTCCTTCCATTAGGCAACGACACTAGATCCCAAGTATGGTTCTTCTGGAGAGACTCCATCTCACCCTGCATAGCTACTAACCAACTCTGACTATCTGAATGACGCGCGGCCTGCTTGTAAGTAGTTGGCTCATCATCTTCCACAGAGAGTGCATATGCAACCAAATCAACTGTATTCAACTGACCATAGTGCTTCAACGGTTCTTCAAAGCCAAATTTTTGAACTTGCTTAACCGATCGTTTTGACCTAGTTAAGGCCAAAGGTTGCTGCTGGGATTGATTATCTTCAACTGGTTGTTGTTCCTCATGGTCTTCAGGCTCATAATTCAGATCATGTGTGCCTGCTTCAACCACTTGTTCATCTGCTGCATCCACAGACGCTTCAACTTCCACTTTCTGAGTGTTACTAGATTCACCACCACTATCAACCAACTCCTTAGCTTTAGTACAAGCTAACAAGGAATTCTCATCAAATGTAACATCTCGACTGATCACAAATTTATTATCCTCTAAACACCATAGACGATAACCCTTCACGCCTTTTGCATACCCCAAGAAAATGGCATTCTTAGCCTAGCATCAAGCTTATTTCTTTCACATGGTAGTAGGCAATACAACCGAAAACTTTCAGTACACTGTAATCAGCATGTTCACCTGACCACACCTCATAAGGTGTTTTGCAGTCTAATGTAGAATGTGGCGATCTATTAATCAAGAAACACGCAGTGGCTATTGATTCAGCCCACCATTCTCTGCCAAGACAAACATTGGAGCGCATACACCTAGCTCTTTCAAGCATAGTACGGTTCAATCTCTCAGCAACTCCATTTTGTTGTGGCGTGTTTCTAACAGTCCAATGTCGAACAATTCCTTCCTGATCACAAAACTGTTTGAAAGTACCCTCAGTATACTCAGTACCATTATCAGACCTCAAAGTCTTCACCTTTCTTTCCAGTTCTATTCTCAACCATTGCTCTCCACCTTTTAAATGTCTCAAATACTTCATTCTTGGACTTTAAAAAATATACCCATGTATAACGGGAATAATCATCAATGAAGGAGACAAAGTACCTGGAACCTCCCTTAGAGGCGACCTTCGCTGGTCCCCACACATCTGTATGCACATAGTCTAGAATACCTCTGCTCCTGTGCTTGCTTGTACTGAATTTTACCCTGCATTGTTTTTCATATACACAATGCTCGCAAAACTCCATAGTTGGTTTCTGCATACCCTTCAGTAACCCTTGCTTGCTCAGTAGAGACAATCCTTTTCTGTCATATGCCCAAGTCGCATGTGCCATAACCTAGTGCTTTCCGATGAAGAAGTTCCCACTGCCACATTTCCTGTTACCGTGTTACCCATCAAGGTGTACAAGTTACCTTGTTTGATCCCTTTCATGACAACCAAAGACCCACGGACAACCTTTAAAACTCCACCTACCGCTGTAAACTTACAACCATTGGAGTCTAAAACACCAAGCGAGATAAGATTCTTTTTCAAGGCTGGGACATGCCGCACATCAGTTAAGGTTCTCACAACACCATCATACATTTTAATCCTCATTGTTCCAATGCCAACTGTCTTGCAAGCGTAATCATTACCCATTAGAACAGTACCACCATCAATGTGCTCATAGGTAGTGAACCACTCCCTGTTTGGGCACATATGGTAAGAACACCCAGAGTCAAGGAGCTATATCCCAGAGATTTTTGTGTTTTCACCCGCAACTGAATAACATTCTTCATCCTTTTCCATACTAGATGCATAACTTGCTTCACTAGTATCACCCTTATCTTGCTTTTTCTTGCCCTTCCAACTGTTATCATGATTACTTTTACCTTGATTTGGACAATTTTTCCTAATATGCCCCCACTCTCTACATTTGTGACATTGTGGACCTCTAGACTTTGATCTAGATTTTTCACTATTTGAAGATGATTTCACTTGAGACCTTCCTCTAACAACCAACCCTTTAGCTTGATCTTTCCCATTACCATTTGATGAAGTTTTCTTCCGAATCTCATTGGACAAGAGTGCACCGGTAGTTTCATCAAATGTAAGTTCATCTTTCCCAAACAAAATTGTTTGTACAAAGATTTTCATATGACTGCGGCAAGGAGTAAAGCAATATAATTGCTTGGTCTTCATCCTCAATCTTCACATCCACATCTCTCAAATTTGAGATAATCCGTGTAAACTTGGCGATATGATCACCAATTGGAGTGCCTTCATCCATTGCTAGTCTGTACAATTGGGTTTTCAAGTATAACCTGTTTGATAATGTCTTAGTCATAAACTGTGACTCAAGCTTCAACCAAACATCAGCTGCCGTAGTCTCTTCATTAACTAAAAAAACTATGTCTCTATCCAGACACAAGCAAATAGCAGCACGCGCCTCCAAATCCAATTCTTCCCATTCATCATCTGACATGGTTTCAGCCTTTTTATCCTTCCCTAGTAATGCCTTGTGTAATTTCTGAGAAATAAGCAAATTCTTCATTTGTATTCTCCAATATCCGAAATCGTTCTTACCATTAAATTTCTCGATTTCATATTTCCCCACATGTGCCTTGCTCACCTTGGATGCCATTGCAAACAAAACCTGTGACTTTCTAGACAAGAAACTTCACTAAGATTTTTTTTTTTTTTTCAAACAACTTGTGCACAAACAAATCCTAGCACTTTTGAATATTCACAATCTTGAGTAGAACAATTCAAGATCAATTTCCCTTAGTGCTCTGATACCAATTGTTGCGCCTTATTGCGGAAGCGGGTAGACACCAACAATTGCACACAAGTACCACAAGGATCCAATCAATTAAATAGAGCAACTAGCAATGAAAGAAATTAGAGAAAATTAAGAACATACCACAAGAGACACAAGGTTTACGTGGTTCAGCAATTGCCCACGTCCACAATGAGGTGATTCCACTATAATCAAGAACAAAGTACAAGAAGATGACAATTCTCACACAATCTCTCAACAAGAGATGAAACAATTCAAGGAATTATCTTTCTCTACTCCCTGTGCACCACAGTTTTTCTACGTGCAATCATCATAATAAAAACACCTATAGTTCCTAGTATATATAGGGACAACAGTTTTTTGTTTGGCAGCAGTTTCCTGTTTCACAGTAGTTTCCTGTTTCACAACAGTTTTCTAGAATTTATTTCCTGTTCAAAAAACAATTTCTAGAAGTCCAAACAGTTTCCTGTTTCAAATAGGAGTCCAAACACTTTCCTATTTCAAGCATGTTTCCTATTTCACAATTGGGTTGTATGGGCAGCTTGTTCAGATGGATAAACTCGTATGCATTTGATCGGGATGTTGGTACGATTATGCAGTCTCTGTTTTTGCACCTTAATGTTAGGTTGTTTATCGTGATGATAGTGGTTTTACTCTTCGTATGGCCCATAGAAATGCTTTCCCCGGCTTTTGAGAAAATGATGAAACGTGTCGGCATTATGCAGCAGAAAGAAGTTGATGAAAGAGATGTGGCACAAAGGAAATGTAGGGAGGAGAGAGAAAGATGGACGGAAGTGATGAATTATTGTCCAAAATTCATCCTTCTCAACCACCATTTTCTAGTTACATTCAGAGATTCTATGAAACTCACAAATCTCATCTCCCTGATCAATACAAAGTATCTTGTCTTTCACTCGTAATCCTGACCCAAAAGGCCGCCAATAAACTGGAAAGAGAAGTGGCAAGATCTTTAGTATGTGCATTTGATGAAGTTTTTGAAATAATTTATTTTATCGACAAGAAAATGAGTACCTCCATCGTCGAGAAATAGAAGACAAAAGTGGCCAAAGAATTGTGGACGAAGATCTGGGATCTCAAGAATCTAGAGAACTATGACTCATGGGAACCGTGGATCAAACTAGACGATGGTGCTGGTTTTTTTAGCCAGGAAAAATCAGTTGTTGAAAGATTATTTGATGACTCCAATAATACTACTATACAACAATTATTTGTTGACATGCTATGCAGTTTTCTTGCCAAACTTCCTCAGGCTATACTCAAGGATGTCGCAGAAAATCGACTTGGAGATCATGAAGAAAGAATACAACGTGCCATTCAATACCTTTTGAAGCTCGAAAAGTTGGAGGGCATAATTCAATGGGAGTTCCCTAGTGAAACAAATATCACCAACTTGATAACTTCTCATCAACAAGTTTCATCAAGTGCTGAGCATACTCAAGCTGTCATTCCCCATCAGCTGATGGAAGAACATGAGATGATTTTAGAGGTACAAAGTGTTCATGGTGCGTCCAGCGAAATTGAAGAAATTGGATGATCGATGTAAATAATTGCAAATGCAAAGCCAATGTAAAAATTTTCATTTCCATTTCATGATGTTAAGGAAAGTTTGTATTTAATTGTTTGTTGAAATACAAATAGTTCGATAGATCTCAAAATTGCTTAATTTAGACGTCCACAACATAATCATTTATTTGATTCCCCTAACAAAATCTCTTATTTTTCTTTAACCCTAGCCAGGGATACTGTTACTATCGATGGAAAACCAATGTTTTGGATTGGAGGTTGGAGATGCAGCCCATCCAGCCCACATCTTCATTGCAAAGTGTGAGATGATGGTGGTTAATGGGGTTTTGATATTATTAAAAGGAGGAATTGGCCACCCGGGTTTGGAGAGGGTGCACCACCCCTCCTCCACTGTCAATGATGGTGGGTTGAGGTTGTAAGGCGAATGGTGGTGGTGAAAATGGTGTAATTGCTGGTGTTGGCGATGTTGTGATTTGGGGGCTGGGCTTCTTGCTTGTCGAGAGACGAAGAGAGTTGCAGGGATGAAGAACTGCATGCACGGATTCAGGTGGCACTTGCCCCCACTGACTTTTGAGATTTTTTTTTTAAATAATTTATTTGTCTCTCAATTAGTTTTTAATTTGCTCATCTATTCTCACTTTTCACTTCAACCAGGATTTCATCCTTCAAATCATGTACATATCAAATTCAAACTCTACTTTTAGAGTTAGAGATAGAGGTTAAATCCCTCAAATCTCTCAAAGAACAGAAATTCTAGCGGACCTGGGAAACCACTGTCTGGGGGGTAAAAATACATTTTTGCCCCCCTCTTTAAACACATACTCCAAAAAGGTGTTTTAAAGAGAAGGCAAAAATGTATTTTCGGGGACCAGGCTGGTTTCCTAGGCCCGCTAGAATTGCTCCTCAAAGAAACCAAAATTCACATTTTCTTCTTAACACTCCATCGATTGGATAAGATGAGGGAAACCCCTATATTTCATCATCTTCAAAGATTTATAACTATTGAGTTATTTGAGCTCATCTTCACAAGATCCAGTAGGATCCAAACCACCTTATTCTTCTTCTTCTAGGTACCAGGTGTCTTCATTAATCACTGTGTTGGTCATCTCCACAAAAAAAATCATAAGCAACTCAATCTCTTTCTCATTTTCTTCATGTAGTAGTAATCAGCGATTCAAACCCTTCTCTTCTGTTGTGTTTCTATAAGTAGTAATCATCTTCAATGACTGTCTTTGTTGTACTCCCCTTTTTGCTATAGTAGTAATCAATGAATATAGTAGTAATTCTACAGGGCCTGGGTCCCCCTGCTTGGTTTGCTTGCCCCCCTCTCTTTAAACACCTTTTCCAAAAAGGTTGTTAAATAGGGGGGCAAAAGTGTATTTTTGCCTCCCCAGGCAGCAACCTCGCTTATTTTTCCAGGCCAGGAAGAATTTCGGATTTTAAAAAAAAAATTCATGTTAAAGTAACTAATTTTTATATTATATTTAATTAATTATGACATCACTCCGCTCCCCTGGACAAAAATCCTGGCTCCGTCACTGAAGAACCGGGTCTCCCTATCTCCCTCGATCGGTCTTCCTCTTTCCCTTAGTCTATTAAGAACCTTGCCCCTCTATCCTTTTGATGATCATAGTGCCATTGAAACAATGAATGTCCTGTTTAGGGTTACGTAAAAGAGGGCTTCGATCACAACTTTTGATTTGCTACGCCAAATCCGAGTTCCTTTTCTTGCATGTGCGAGATGCGTGCCAAATTTGGGTGTGATAATACTCACGTGAGGGTATTTTGACATTTTGAATGTTGAGATGGTTTCCGTAAGTAGGCCTTAACTTAACAAGACTCAAAATGTGGTTTGTCTCAATTTCAATGCAAGAACTAATGGGTCTGGAAAGTAAATAACCCTATAGAAAACTACAGGGAACCAATACAATGAGCATGAATTCCAATATTTCCGATCTTTTGAGGGATAAGTTTTGGCTCATATATTTTTTAATATATGTCGTTAGCTAGAACATGTATGCAAAAAACATAGTCGGAATGATTATAAAACTTGGTCGCCTGACTTTCCAACGTAATACATTTGAAGACATTTTCATCCTATCAAAAATATTTAAAAGGAAAAAATAATTTGTGCACGTACAAATCATCAACATGTGTAAATTCCTAAATCAACGTTCTAATTCTTGTGGTAAATGAAGAATGTAGTTTGTTAATTTTATTGCAGAGATTTGATTGATTTTACAAAAGTAAAAAAGAAAGTTGCTACGTGTATCCGACTGTTTGACTCGATACCCCATTTTTATTTTTTAGATTTTTTTAAAAAAAAAGTGCTAGGTGTATCCAACCATATTTTATTAATCCTAAAACAACTCTAATTAATTACCAAGAGAAGAAGAGTACTCAAGTTGTTGATTGAGGACTTTGTAGAAATGATTCCAATTTCCAATAATAATTTTTGGATGTAGATGTTTTTGGGTTTTAAATACCATTTTTTGAATTTATTATAATAGTTGCAATAATTTTTAAATTGATACATTCACTTAAATATTTATTTATTTTTAATACATATTGATGAACACATTGTACCTTTTTGCATTTTAGATTAGATGCATAGAGAAGAAAAAATTTGTTTGCAATGTGGTTTAGAAGTGTTTTAAGATGTATTTATTATTCCTATTATACAACTTACCATAATGTTTACTGTTTATTATAGAACTTGTGACGAACGGTTAGTGTATCTTTGATGTTAATATGTAATTTTGAAAATTAATAATTTGTGATTAAAGTTTAGTTTTATCAATACATTTACTTTTATTCTCTAGTCAAGAACAAATTAATGTTTATAAACGAGAAAATTTAACCACCAAATGATTTTTATGAAAAAAAATGGTAAGTCGGTGTTACATATTTAAGTTGGTGCAATAAAATTGAAATATCTCAAAATATCAATGCAATAAAAAATGATGCAACCAAGTTAAATAGTCGAGTACACGTAGCAACTCCTGTAAAAAAATAAAAAAAAATAAAAAAAAACTTGTTAGAAACAATTTTGGAAGGAGTCCTTCTAAGGAGCGAGGGATGGGTGTAACCACCCATCCTCCTCGGGATAAGTGCATCGCATTGGAGATGTGCGCGACCGCTCATCGCGAGAAAAATGGATGGTTATACCCATCCCTCACTCCCTTTCTCTCGACACCTAGAATTTTCCTTTTGGAAGAAATCTTCAATACTGCCATGTATGTACATTCCCCTGCTTGGAAAAGTGTTCAACTCTTCCTCTTTCAAGATCCCATATAAAAGTGTACCTTCAATATTAAGCAATCATCTATTTTTACACATGATAATCAATCACTTCAAGAATAAAGCAGGCATGGCCTTGAAAGTAAACTCTTATTCTCTACAAGATGTCAAAATTATCATTTTTGCAAATTGTTTTAGCACTCCAAATTGTAAAAATTAAAATGGAAGTTTTGAAAAAAATTATTTTCGATAAAAAAATTGTTAATGACTACCAACCAACCACCGACCAGAAGTTACCGTTTTAGGTAATGATTTGCATTTGCAGTAGATTTTTCGCCAGCCAATACTTCAACATGCATGCATAGCACATGAGGGAAATTTTGTCATACAATTTTGATCCAACTCCATCGTGCACACATACCTTTGCTGTTTTAAATGACAAAGCATCTCCAATCAATCCTCTAAAATAGCCAAAAAATTATTTTAGGATTTCATGGAGAAAATCCTTCTTCCAATCAATCCCTTTAATAACTCTACATCTAACTTTCCCTAAATTTAGGAGAACCAAACCATCCCCTATATCTAAAACAATAATAAAATATTCCCAAAATTTGATTTTCTATTCTTTTAATACTAATTATTGATACTAATTTTTTTAAAAGCTCCTATATTTTTTAATTAATCAAATTTAAATTAAGTTAAAATTAATAATAGTATAATTAAAAAATATTTAAATAATAGTATAATTGAAATTGATAACATTATATATTTAAGTTAAAATTAATAATAATATATATCTAATAATATTAAAATAATATAACTGAAACTAATAATAGTATAATTATATTAAGTTGAAATTAATAATTGTATAATTGAAATTAAATTGGTATAAAAAATTGAAGATATATTAAAATAATGATGAAAAAGTTGAAATAGGGGATATGGTTGGACTGACGAATAAATATAAGACCCATAAATTTAGCTTTTGATTAAAATGAGGATGATTCATCTCCATTTTAATTTTTACCATTGGAGATGCTCTATTATACCATTTTTTTGAATTTAGCCCCAATTTTTTAGATATTGAGATTTAGAGGATAAACTGATACTTGATGACGATGGGAGGCAAATTGAACAAATTTATTTTGCAAAGAATCTCTCACCATTTACTAGGGAAAAAAATATTTTTGAATAAAACAAAAAAGAGAAAATATTTACCTATTTAATGAATTTATGTTTCCTTATTACTATTTAATGTGTAACCACCAATCCCGATCAAAGACTCGTCACGTTTGTCTTGTTTCCCTTTTCTAAACCAGAAATTCTAGGCAGTCTGGGTTTTGCTGTCCGATTTGGCCCCCTTCTTTAAAACATTTTCCAAAAAAATATTTAAAGATTGGGAGGGGGGTAAAAATGTAAAATTCACCCCTAGGCAGCAAATCAGGCTGCTTAGAATTGCTCTTTCTAAACATTGCTACAGATCAATTCAATTATTTTCGATTTCTGAAAAATCGCAAACAGAACCGATGTAAACAATTTTGATATTTTTCAACTGGTTGTAAAAATTAACTGAACCAAACCGGTCGGTTTTGATTTTTTAAACGACCCTCTAATCTCTTCGCTTCCGGCTCCGACTAGGTGAAATTGACTTAGAAAGAGCGACTAGAAATAAGACAAGACATGCCTGACCAAATTTTCAACCCACCCTTTACTTGCCCGTAGTTTCAGTCAGACTCTCCACTTTCCTTCTCACCATCAAAGACAAAGAGTAACACCCCCACCCAATTCAATCCAGATTGTTAGAAGATGGCAAATAACTCTGCTCCAATGCCTGCGATTGGCTTGTACATTGCAGCAGCCTCGTTCGTATGTTTTCTCTTCCTGGTTTTTGATATATATATGCTCTGGATTTCGTAATAGAAACCCATGGCTCCCTTGTCGATTTTTCTCACTCAACTCACTTACGACCAATTATCTAAGCTCATTGGTACAACCATGATTTGCATTTCCATGGCCTTCTTTTTCCCCTTCCATTGTCGCCATGTCAAAATGAGTACGCGCATGATCTTCTGTTTCATTGTTGAACACACTCTAATCTTATTTTTCATGTTGTAGTTCCTTGTAAATTTATGGGGCTGCTTCATTTGGGGTACTAAGTTGAAGGATTGGTTCTCAGATGGAATTGGAAATAGCCTCATCAAAGGTGAAAAAAGTACAATGATGCATCGACTGTTATTGTGCCATGTGGATTGTTATTTTAAAAATCCACGAGCGGTGATTTCTACAACCCATTGCAAGAAAACAACAGGTCTGGTTTCTGCATTATGTGAAACGCTACTTCGGTCTCTTGTTTTTAAGAAGATCAGTTTTCATGAAGGACATTCTGATTATAAGTGGTCAATGTAGGTGGTGGTTGTCTCAGATTGTTACTGTTTATAAGAAATGTGGCACCAGAGAAATGTGAGAAGGAGAGAGAAAGATGGACGAAAGTGATGAAAATGAAGTCTCCGACACCATTTTCTAGTTACATTCAAAGATTCTATGAAACTCACAAATCTCTTCTCCCTGATCAATACAGGGTATCTTATCTTTCACTTGTAATCCTGAACCAAAAGGCTGCCAACAAACTAGAAAGACAAGTAGCAAGATCTTTAGTATGTGCATTTGATGAAGTCTTCAAAATAATTTATTTTATCGACAAGAAAATGAGTACCTCCATCCGGGCACGGATCTACGAGGGGGCGAGTGCCCCCACTGACTTTTGAGAATTTTTTTTTTTTTTTTTTATAATTTATTTGTCCTCCAATTAGTTTTTTTATGTGCCCCTCTATTCTCACTTTTCACTTTAACCATGACTTTATCCTTCAAATCATGTACATATCAAATTCAAACGAGTTATTCTAGACAGCTCGGGTAGACAGCCTGAGGGGGCCAAAATACAAATTTGCCCCCCCCCCCTCTTTAAACAACTTTTTGGAGAAGGTATTTAAAGATGGGGGTGCAAACTTGTATTTTGGGCCCCCCAGGCAGCCTCTCCCAAGCTGTCTAGAATTTGGGAATTCAAACTATACTTTTAGAGTTAGAGATAGAGGTTAAATCTCTCAAATCTCTCAAAGAACAAAAATTCTAGCGAGTCTTCCCTGCCTGGGGGGGCGAAAATACATTTTTGCCCCCCCTCTTTAAACACATACTTCAAAAAGATGTTTTAAAGAGGGAGCAAAAATGTATTTTCGCCTCCCAAGCAGGAAAATCAGGCTGATTTCCCAGACCAGCTAGAAATGCTCCTCAAAGAAATCAAAATTCATAGTTTCTTCTTCACACTCCATCGATTGGATAAGATGAGGGAAACCCCTATATTTCATCATCTTCAAAGATCTATGACTATTGAGTTATTTGAGCTCATCTTCACAAGATCCAGTAGGATCCAAACCACCTTATTCTTCTTCTTCTAGGTACCAGGTGCCTTCATTAATCATTGTGTTGGTCATCTCCACAAAAAAAATCGTAAGCAACTCAATCTCTTCCTCATTTTCTTCATGTAGTAGTAATCAATGATTCAAACTCTTCTCTTCTGTTGTGTTTCTATAAGTAGTAATCATCTTCAATGATTGTCTTTGTTGTACTCCCTTTTTTGCTATAGTAGTAATCAATGAATATAGTAGTAATTCTACAGGGCCTGGATCCATCTGCTTGGTTTGCTGCCTGGGGGGCCCCTATTTAAACACCTTTTCCAAAAAGGTTGTTAAATAGGGGGGCAAAAGTGTATTTTTGCCTCCTCAGACAGCAACCTCGTTGGTTTTTGTAGGCCTGAAAGAATTTCAGATTTAAAAAAAAAATCATATTAAAATAACTAATTTTTATATTATATTTAATTAATTATGACATCACTCCGCCCCCCCTCGACAAAAATCTTGGCTCCGTCACTGCCTCCATCTTCGATAAAGAAGAGAAAAAGGTGGCCAAAGTATTGTGGACGAAAATCTGGGATCTCAAGAATCTACAGGACTATGATTCATGGGAACCGCTCTTCAAACCAGACGATGATGATTTTGTTAGCCAGGAAAAAGCAGCTGTTGAAAGATTATTTGATGACTCCAATAATAATATACAACAATTATTTGTTGATATGATATGCAGTTTTTTTGCCAAACTTCCTCGGGCTATACTCAAGGATGTCGCAGAAAATCAACTTGGAGGTCATGAAGAAAGAATACAACGTGCCATTCAGTACCTTGTGAAGTTTGAAAAGTTGGATTGCATAATTCAATGGGAGTTCCCGAGTGAAACAAATATCACTAACTTGATAACTCCTCAATCACAAGTTTCAGCAAGTGTTGCAACAGTTCATCAGTCACTCGAGCTGCCAATCCCTATCAGCTGATGGAACAACATGAGATGATTTTAGAGGTAGAAAGTGTTCATGATGCATCCAGCGAAATTGAAGAAATTGGATGATCGATGTAAATAATTGCAAAAGCAAAGCCAATGTTAAAATTTTCATTTCCATTTTCATGATGTTATGAAACTATATTTTTCACTAATTCTTTGAAAAGAAATGATGCGATTTCTTTTATACCAGATTCTAATCCTGAACTTCTGATACCATTCAACACAAGTCAACTGAGCTAGTATCTCATTGGCAATGGTACAAATTTGGCATCATGAATAATTTGTTAAGTTACATCTTGATGATCAACAAACACTACTTGAGCTACACATCAAAACGAGATGTGATTTCCCATGAACTATATTTTTTTGTTTCCCAAATTTAGTCTTTCGTTTTGTTGTAGAAATCTTTATAGCAGGAGTAATTTATTTTGTTATTAAATATGGATGTGGTATGATTTAAGGGTGTTATTGAAATGATTATGAAATAAAACTATTAGCATATGGATTGGGGTGGAAATGCAATGACTACTTCACACCGCCAAAAGCGCTTTCTCACACCACCATTGATATTCTTTTTCTTTACTTACACCACCAATAAATATGCATAACCAACAGAGAAACCCAAACTCAAAAAGAAAAAAGCAAAATAGGGTAACTTTTGACCAATTTAAACCATTAATTTAGATTGATTCTCAAACTCATCAAACACGAAAATTTTAGTACTCTGAGTTACTAATAATCACAACTTAAATCACTTGAAATTTTTTTGAAATTAACAAATTATGGTCATTTTACTAAAGTCGCGCAAATCTGTCTCGCAATGAAAATGAGATAGTGTTCCTGACTTTCGGCCAACTTATGTGCTCGATAGAGACCGATTCTCAAGTTAGTTAAAACACAAAATTTTTATTACTCTGAGTTATCTTATAAACACAACTTGAATCACTTGAAAATATTTTGAAATGAGAAAGTTATGGTCATTTTACTAAAGTCGCGCAAATTTGTCTCGCAATGAAAACGTGATAGTGTTTCTGACTTTTGGCAAACTTATGTACTTGATCAAGACCGATTCTCAAGTTGATTAAAACACAAAAATTGTAGTTCTCTTACTTATCTAATAAACACGACTTGAATCACTTAAAAATGTTTTGAAATGAGCAAGTTATGATCTTTTTACTAAAGTCCCGCAAATTTGTCTTGCAATGAAAACGAAATTGTGTCTCTAACTTTCGGCCAACTGATGTGCTCAATCGAGACCAATTCTCAAGTTGATCAAAACACAAAAGTTGTAGTACTCTGAGTATCTAATAAACACAACTTGAATCACTCAAAAATATTTTGAAATGGGTAAGTTATGATCATTTTACAAAAGTCGCGCAAATCTGTTCGAAAAAATTTACTGAAATTTTCTGTTCGCCCAGGGCAAGATTTTTACCGAGGCTAGGGAACATGTTTTGCAACCATGATGATATGACATTATCAGAGGAGGTTTTTTACTACCGATACACAAACTTTTTGGAGAAAAAGAACAAATACAAGTAGGAGAATGAGATTAAAAAAACATAATAATAACTACCGAAGTTATTACGGTCCTTATGGATACAATGTATTATTTTTTCTTTAATAACCATGAAAGTTCTGCAAAAACGTTCAGTACCAGTAACTAAATGTACTGGTATTATACTAAATGTACTCAACTGAAAAACTGGATTTAAATTAACACCAAGCAAAGATTACAAACCAATATAATAAATTAGCAGGGAAGGCAACTTTCAACAATTAACAAGCAGGGATTCTTGTTCCATTATTTGTCTCGAAATTCGAACTAGGATCAAATTATACAATTGAATAGATTTGTCATCTAGCTCAGGACCTGAGGTGCTGCACTACTAATAGAAATCCATTTCATCAGACTGAATTTTTTTGAATTTTCATTATCTGCAATCGAGTGATGATCACTCTAGAGCTTTCCGCTTCTTTATTCCTATCAAGAAATGCTATAACAATGTCGGGAGAGTTGCAGAGAGGGAAACCCATCTTATGAAAACCACTCACAACTATTGCCTCTAAATAGCTAAAAGAGTGAAATTGCAATAATGAAGTTGGGCAGTGAACAAATCTTCTGCCATCCTAGTTTAATCACAAACAGATAAGTAAACTCCAGTCACATTAATAAGACAAATTCCAGGAGAATCAAACTAATGAAGTTTGCAGCACTAACGTTTCAGCAAATACTATTTGATGGTATCAGCAAGGGAAGCCTACTCAGTCAACAAGAGCCAATCATCATCTGAATCCCTGGCCTTCAATCGATACTGGCGACCCGGTTTTTGGGAACTACCACTTTTATTTGCTGTAACAATTTCCGGTTCATCCTCTTCCATTGCACAAGCTTCATTTTCTTGGGCTTCTATAGCTGGAACGCTGAGGGGTAAGCCTCCTCTGCTTATAGGTTCATTGGGAGCTTCTTCTTGGTTTTGCTTTGTTTTGGAGCTGTTTTTCGTTGTTGCAGCCTCACCTGTTTTCTTTTTAGGAGTGAAAGTTATGGATTTCGGAAGAACAGCAGACGAGGCTTCTTCATGTGATTCCGTACCCTTTGCCTTTCTTATTGTATCAAGGAAGTCCATGTAAGCTCTTCGATTAGATACTTCATCAACTTCATTATCTGCATCAAAGGTATATCGCGTATACTTAGAAGGATTCAGTACATAATCTGGGACTGCATGAGAGACCTGGGGCGACAAAGAACTATCATCTTCATTCGTACATGGTTCAACTGAAGAGTTTACCATCATGGAATCTTGGCCGTTTTCCAACTCGTCGTCACTTTTGTTCTTACATTCAGGGTCGAACCTGACACGTTTTTTTGACCTTGCATCAGATTGGTTTTCCTTCCTCTTCAGTATAGGTTTCAGGTCATGGAGGCTCTCTTCAGTTAGTTGAGAGTCTACAGCAGTCAGCATCTTGTTGTTAGAACCAAAAGTACCAACTACCTCTTCATCTTCTGCTTTAACTCTGATTCTTGCAGCCAAGAGATCAGCACGTGGGTCCCTATTGTGCTCCTTGAATGATTCAGGAACTACATTATGAGCATTTAAGTACGGCCCATAATCAGTAACATCACTCATATAAACACGGTCACCAGCATTTTCACTGCCAACAGCAACTTTGTCAAATTCATCTTCTTCATCCTGCAAGTATGCCAGCAAATAAGAGTTACTAACATTCCAAGCTAAATGGTAATAATTGGAGTACAAAAGCTTGTTACATGCAGCACATACTGAAACATTAAAAAAATGCCTACAATATAGAAAAGGTACAGAAAGATTATGAAAGTTTTGGGAATAACTCAAGGATGCTGCAACCTTAAAAAATATTATCCCAAAACATGGATTTCTGAAGCACTTCACTCTATCATAAAATTTTCTGAGCTTTTAAATAAGATAATTTAAAACATTAGTTCAACAAGCCATTATGACTCCAAAAATACTGAAGGCCACGAAAGTAGTTCCTCCATAATTGAAAAAAAAAAATTCTTTACATAATAGCTGAAGAACTTCTAACATGAAATGAAATGTTCAATGTAACGGTTGAGCAGAGAGCTAAGCTTTTCCTAGTGCTAGGAGGGATAACTGGGTTTCAAGGGGCTTTCAACAAATTATGGAAGAAAAGGAATAATATTTTGTGTAGACATTGTGTTTCCTATGTTAGTTGTGTTCCAGGGCGTGACCCTAATTACATCAAGAAGAGTTTTCATTATTGACTATCGTTTCAAAAGGGGGTCAGCCGGTGAATTAACTGATTGCATTCTCTTGGTTTCCTATGATCAAGGATACCTTTTTTGTTTGATTCAACGGTGTCAAGCATAGCCTGCATATGTTTAGATTTGTTCAAGACTTGGCAATATCAACCCTTTCTCCTAAGCTAAACAGGTTCTCTCAATCCCTACAGTTTGGGCAGGAACAAACCATATTCTTACTTGCTTCCCTCTCAATCTATTATACTATTGGAAGTAACAACATAACGATAACATCACACATTCAATTCGCAAATCACTAAAACACCCAATTTTCAAAAAACTCAACACAACAGCAGTTCACTAACTCAACGTTAACAGTCTACAACAAAATTAGGGAAAAATCACAAACAGATATATAAATAAGCTAACTTTACTACGAACAAAGCTTTACCTCATTGTCCAAAGTGCAATCTAACCCAATCGAAGACCTAATATCCCACTCCTCCCCACCCTGATTCTTCAAACCCTCATCACCCCTTTCTTCCTCTTCCTCTTCCTCATCATCATCTAGGTCACCGAGGTCATCTTCGAGCAACTTTCTAGGGTTCTTGCGCTTCCTAATTCGGTCTTTGGAAGAGAACCCATCAAAGGACGAAGAACAAGGGTTTTCCTCTCTGTCGATGGTGTCGCCTCGCTCGCGATTCCACTCCTTCTTCTCCACCTCTTCGTCTGTGAGAGACCAGAGCGAGCGGCGAGACGATGAGCTCGCTGAAGGGGTTTTCGTTAGCGAGCCGAAGATCTTGTCGACTCGAAGCTTGAAACTGTCGTCCTCCATAGCTTCTAAAACTCGAGATTGAAAAAAAGTGACATTTTAGCTTCTATTGGGGATTTTGAAGGACGCAGAGCTTCAGAATTAGAAATACCCACCGCCATAGGGCAACTTAGTCATTTTATTACTTAGATATTGTCTTAGGGCACCCACATACTAATACAAAATTTCGACAAGTTTTAATTTTATAAAATCCATCCTTTTGATTAAAAAAAAATTGGGCAAGATGCGGAAGATGAGCCCTTCTAGGGAGCGAGGGAAAGAGCGAGGTCTAGAATTCCTGGTTGAAGATTGATATTCATTCACTTTAATTACATGTTTGTAAATATAAAACATGTAAAAGGCAAAATGAAAGTAGCATAAAACTTAAAATGACTATGTAAAATATGCATGTGGTGGAAAGAGAGAGAATTGTGTTTATTTTTAAAATTAAAATTGTCATAGCTATGTTGTCAAATTTTAGTAAACTTTGGTACCCATCCATTAACTATATAATTAATTTCTTCTAATTATGCTTCTAACCTTATTTGTAAATTATCAATTTTTTTTTATTCGATTGTTAATATTGGCTATCTATTTATTTGCATTATCTAATATCTTCTTAGTTTCTAATTTTATATGTTTAAGTTTACTAGTATCTATAGCTTTAATTAATTCACTGATTTATATTTTTGTAGGAAGTCCAATGATATTTAATTCTTTATTGAATTTATTTATTTTATTAAAATTATAGTTGTCTAATTGTTTAATATAGTTTATTTATTTATTTATCCCGTAATGAGTATGCCAATTAAAATAAATTCAAAGGATGTGAATATCATGATTAAAGCAATCTTTGTGAAAGGTTTGGATATGTTCTTGGATTTGATGGTCTTTTTGAACTGTTAAATAAATTATTCTTTCTCTAAGATTGATGATAAAGGTGATAGGAAATTATGGGCAAAGAAAAAGGTTCTTGATTTTTGTTTTCTAATTGTTCTATGGTTAATGGTAAGACTGGGTCTGTCTTAGAATATTTTACATTTATGGTAGTAGAAATAGGGATGGCAATGGGGTAGATTTGGGCAAATTCATCATTGTCTTGCTGAGAATAACGGATTCCCAAATATTCGTTTGTCATAATTTTTTTTTAAACCGTCATCGCATCGAACGGATTGGCTAATATTCGCCCCGCCCTGTTTTACCCAAGAAAAAAAATTTGAAAAAGAAGAGAAAGTGAGAAGAATAGAACCAAGACTTATGAAGATGAATAAAAACATCAGAGTTTCTTCTCTAGAATCCAGGGAAGAATAATATGTCAATAAAATATTGAAATGCAATCAAATATTTGCGAAATAAATCTACTACAAAACACAGTAGCCCTAGGATGTATATGGTTCTCCATCAAACCCTGATGTTTTTATTGTCATGATCATTGATGACAACACGTATAAAATAAATTTGCTAAGTTGGGGGCTTTTTATCTTCTTATTCTTAAACCCATTCCCCAATTTCACCCCTCCTCATATTATTCTTAAACATCAATATTCTCAATGTGTTTTTTTATCCTAACTTCAACTATGAGCAAAGGAAGTGAACTGGGCTTGCTGCTATGCAATTCATGATGATTCGGGTAGGGATAGGGGTAGAGGATGACATGGGAAATGTATGTAATTAGTGTAATACCCGTGCCGTTGGCACTATTGCAAATTACATCCTACCTTCACGACTATGTCGAATACTCACATTTGGGGTTTTGTTTCGATTTCTAAAAACACTTGCATAATTGTTTATTACAACAGTTATGATGAATGAATTTTGTAAACGTTAATACTCTTGAATAGTAAAACACTGTTAATAAAACTAATCAACGCAACCAATGTGCTAAGGAATTTAATCTCCAACAAATGTCAGCTTAACTAAAAATAAGAAGGAAAGAATTCAATATTAAAAAATATCACATGTTTGTCCAAGTGAGTTTTGACTGAAATTGATGCCGATTTAGTAAAGCAACAGTTGAAGAAATATAATTAGGGCAAACAGAATAGCACATTTGATTTAGAAGAATATCAAGATGATTTTTTTACAAAAATTAAAAAATATTTAAAATTTTGACAGAGATTCCAATTTTTTCAATATTTAAACTTGTCATAAGCATTTGTACCTCGCATAATTTGACATTCACAAAAAATTGCTGCCTCAACGCAATATATAATCAACGTTTTCAGTATTAAAAGAGGTTTGATAGTAGAACATGGTATTAAACGGTCAAAGAGACATGCACACAATATCATTATATCAAAAAACAATGTCATTTTTTGAATAAAGTAATTTATCTGAACATGTCATAAGAAATAAGTGACTATAATGACAATAAATGTCATGAACAATTAAAAAATCAAAATTTTGACAGAATTTCCTCTGTATTTTTAAATATTGAAACCTGTCATAAAAAATTACAATGGCAATCAATGCCATGAACACCACATAATATCTCCACACCAAATGTATCATTTAATTATCAAAATATTGCAGTATAAAACATTTAAGTACATCAAAGATTTTATTCTTAAGGAGAAAAGGGATCTCAGATTTCGATGCTTGTACTGCAAGTTCTCTATGACGTACAAACGCTACGGGGGTACATTACGACGTTACCCGTATGAAAGCCAAATGAGAAAAAAAAACTAAAAACAATGAAAAGCCATTACAAAACTTAAAGCAAAAACAACTGAAATCCGCTCACAGTCAGCTCCCAGCAACCCGGACAGCACCCGCAATCTCTGTTTCGCAGCCATATAACACGCAGCACTACACGCGTTCCTGCGACAAAGCCCGAAAGTACACCGGACTGCCCAAAACAACCCGCATACACACTCTCCAACCGCGTGCCACAACATCTCAGCTGGCCGCAAGCTAATCAAAACCGCAGCATTCAGAAAAACAAACAAAACAGCCTCTTTAGGCCGTGTCCACAACGCTGTGACAGACAGCAACACCGCAACGCCGCAACAGCAAAACAGAACAGCAGCAGCAAAACAGAACAGCAGCGGCAAAGCAACGCAGCAGAACCCGCGTAACAGCAGCAGTAACGCAGCGCAGCAACAGTAGCAGCAAACAGGGTACGCTCTGTTTTGAGAGAGCCCATCCAGTTCCGTGCCTAATGAATATTGCCTCATTAAAATCTGATTGTGCCTTTCACTTTACCAATTGAATAAAATGTAATTGAAAAAAATTGCATCTTTTAAATAAAGTTATCATACATTGCTAATGATTGTCAGCCAACACCTGGCTTAGATATTCAGAGAATCGAAACTATAAAGCACACCCAAAGGAACCAATGCTAGAGTGATTTCATTCCATCAAAATGCATGCTTGTTTATAAAAAAGATCAAAATCAATGCAACATTATGATACCCAAATCACTGAAATTGATTCCAAACAAACAATCTACTCTAGGGCTTATGCTAAAATAACACCAAAAGTGAAATCAAAGCTTGAAAATGCAGAGAAGTTTAAAGCTTGGAGAGGGTTGCTTACCACCTCCACCACCACCACCACCACAGCTGAGAGATAGAAGAGATGAGCTGATAATGAGAGAGAGAGAGAGCTAAAGTGAGTTCGAGATTGGAGACAAATCACTTTATTGTGAGTGTTCTCATACAATCTACACTACTACTCTACTGTTTTTGAGCTACATTAGAATTTTCTTTTTCTTTCTTTATTGTTTTTTTTATCCATATTATTTTGCCTTGTGACTGATTTCCATGATTAATTTTGTGACTATAAAAAACGTTTCTTGAAATTCAGGCTGGTGCTGTTTCAAAAAACAATCGAGGATGGCATAAATCTATCCTCCTATCTCCCCGTGCAACAATGTAAGAAAGATGGGTGATTCAATGAAGTTAATTTCAAGGGACTCAATGAGGTTGGACAAACTCTAAATCCTTACAATCTGAAAGGTGCCCAGGGTGCAGTAACTTGTTCATTCAAAACATGCAATTTAGATCCAACACTTCCAAAATTTTATTTTTAAGCATGCTAGTTCAAGATAATGAAATGTCTTGCTAACTCCACAAAAATAGGTGTTTTACCAACTTCATGGAAGGGACAATGAACTTAAAAATCTTTTACCTTCCATTGAAGTGTTCTGATGCTTGCAGGCAGACAACTTGCTTGCATGCAGGCAGACAGCTTGCTTGCTTGCAGGTAGCATGCTTGAGCAGGCAGGTAGGCTTAGTGGTCCTTTTTTAACGAACTTATATAGTACTAAAAAGATTTAGCAACTTCATGGAAGGGACAGTGAACTTAAAAGTCTTTTACCTTCCATTGAAGTGTTCTGATGCCTGCAGGCAGGCAGCTTGGTTGCTTGCAGGCAGCATGCTTGAACAGGTAGGTAGGCTTAGTGGTCCTTTTTTTAACAAACTTATATTGTACAAAAAAGATTTAGCAACTTCATGGAAGGGACAGTGAACTTAAAAGTCTTTTACCTTCCATTGAAGTGTTCTGATGCTTGCAGGCAGACATCTTGCTTGCTTGCAGGCAGCATGCTTGAACAGGCAGGTAGGCTTAGTGGTCATACTTGTTCTTGCCTTTCATCTTCTCAGCCAAGAAGGCAAATTCATCAAAACCCAAACCCAAACCAATCAATTACCAACAAAAAAAACCCAAAACTATAACCCACACAAACCTATAATCCACACATACCTCAACTTGCTTTTTTGCAATTTGGGAATCAAAAACCTTTGCTATGATCAAAGCGGTTAAATAAAATAAAAGGAAGTGTGAAGAGATGAGATGCAGAGGAATTGGGAGGTTGCCATGGAAATGATGGGTTTTTTTATGCTTTGTTTGTGTCTCTAATCAAATAAAAAAACAACAAATCAAATTAAATGAAAAACTGTCTTCAACAAAATCACAATTGCACCAAAACACAATGCTAATCCTCAAATACCTATTTCTGTGCATTTCATATCTGCAGACTCCAACAAATAGCGAAGTTTTTTCTGCTCAAGTAGATAACTTTTTTCGAGCTCTATAAACGACCGAATACAAAGCCTCAACTTTTTTATATACTCTGCCATCTGCTCACATTTTCCCTGCAAAATCAACAAAACCCAAACCCAAACCAATCAATTACCAACAAAAATAAACCCAAATCTAATCAAAATGTTGCACATACTCTGACTCAAAATCATTCAATTATTTCAAACAACAACAAAATATAATCAAAATAAAGGAATGAAGCATTTTAACTCCAAAACAAATAACCCCATACTCAAAAACCAATCAAATTCAAAAAAAAAAAAATTTGAACAAAAATATGGATTTTGAAGAGAGAGCAACAGACCTTGTGATCATACTTGTTCTTGCCTTTCATCTTCTCCGCCAAGAAGGCAAATTCATCAAAACCCAAACCCAAACCCAAACCAATCAATTACCAACAAAAAAAAACCCAAATCTAATCAAAATGTTGCACTTCCCCACATACAGAAAACTCAAAATCATTCAATTAATTTCAAACAACCACAAAATCTAATCAAAATAAAGCAATGAAGCATTTTAACTCCAAAACAAATAACCCCATACCCAAAAACCAATCAAATTAAAAAAAAAATTGAAAAAAAATTTGGATTTTGAAGAGAGAGCAACAGACCTTGTGATCATACTTGTTTTTGCCTTTCAACAAAAGCTTGTGTTGGTTGAAGCAAAGCCTCCGCCAACTCCTTATCTAGATGCACCTGAATTGACAAAGCTTTCCCTACCCAAAGCACCTTAGCAACCACAAAGCAGTTTTTTATTAAAATTCCCAAATGAATTTTCAGTGAAATAAATCAACCACGTATAATCACAAAAATCATAAAATTGAACAACATTTAAACTACCTTGGAGACAAAAAAGGCAACTCCGTTCCAAATATCTCGAAAAACCCCATCACCAAGAACACTTGGGTTCTCCAAGATCCAAAAGATATTCAATGACAGCTCCGACCTCAACGTTTTTCGGAGGATTAGTCTCCACTGTTTCCAATTAAAAACACACAAATCAAAACCCTAAACAAACAATCAAATAAAAAAACCTAAAAACACACAAAATCAAAACAAAATCTTCAACCAATCAATAACTCACCAGCTCTATTTGCGAAGGGGTCTTCATTTTCCTATTCGGCTTCACCTCTCCTCCTCCTCTACCGAATGGAAGAATGAAAGGAGAGAGTGAAGAGAAGAGATCTGGAAAAAAAAATTTAAAGAAGAAGGGTCTTAAGAGCGAAGAGATCTGGAAAAAAAAAAACCGTGTGTTAATCAGATCTGAAGAAGAAGGATCTTACTTTTCCTCTTCGGCTTCACCCCTCCTCCTACTCCACCGAATTGAAGAATGAAAGGAGAGAGTGAGGAGAAGAGATTAAAAAAAATAAAAAAAAAAAGACCAAATCAAGAACACTTTTCAGCTTAAAATTTCATAGACATCACAAAATACTTGCCACTTGCAGCCATGGAAGAGAAATCAGGGCCATTTGGATGCCATTGTTGTGGATGGTAATCTTTTTAAATGCCATCATAACCATCAAACTTCAGGGAAAATGAAAAAAAAAAGCCAGAACCATGAAATTGTGAATACCCTATTTAAACCTTTATAAACTTTTGCAATAATCAACCATCCAAATTCAACAGTCTCAAAATTTGCAACATTCAACCAAATTCAACATACCAAATCACAACATTCAATTAAATTCAACAATTAACCTTTGCAATATACAGTCTCAAAATTTTCAATATTCAACCAAATTCAACTTACTCATCAAAACAATAGACCAAATTCCACATACCCGTGACAACATTTTCCTAAATTTCTTTTGCTATTGAAACCCAAAAGTGAAAAAATAAGAAATTTGATAAAGACGTAGATGCGCTAGGAAAACCCCCTATCACAACATTCAACAGTAGAAAATGAAATCCCAAAAAAATAAAACGTGTAGAATGAGAGTATACATGCTCAGTTATATGGTTGTTGAAAGAAGAAAAATCACCATGAGTAATCAACATCTGAAGGAAATGAGTTAATTAACCATTTGAAGGAAATGAGTTAATTAAACATTTGAAGAAAAGCAAGTCAGTAGAAGGATTCACAACAAACCACAAACATCACATTTTAATTGAGAACTTTTTAAGGTTGGTTACCAAGAAAAGCAAGTTAGTAGAAGGGTCACATTCCTTCAAAGAGAGGGACTCTCTACTGGAATATAAATGTCCCAGTAATTGACGAACATTTAGGAAACTGCTTTGAATGAAATTTAAAAAAAATGAAACATACCTATAACAACATTCAACTATATTTCTTTAGGATGAAAACACAGTGAAAAATCGAAGAGATTTGAGAGATATTGCAAATATTCAACCAAATTAATCATACTCAACACAACATTCAACCAAATTAAACATACCCATCACAACATTCAACTATATTTCTTTAGGAGAGAAACCCAAAATTGAAAAATCGCAGAGAATTAAGAAAGGACCAAAAAAGAACATACCTATAACAACATTCAACCAAATTAAACATACCCAACACAACATGCAACCATATTTCTTTAGGATGGAAACACAAAAGTGAAAAATCGAAGAGATTTGAGAGATATTGCAAATATTCAACCAAATTAAACATACTCATCACAACATTCAACCAAATTAAACATACCCATCACAATATTCAACCGTATTTCTTTAGGAGAAAAACACAAAAGTGAAAAATTGAAGAAATTTGAGAGATAGGGCAAAAATTTAACCAAATTAAACATACCCATCACAACCGTATTTCAATGTGACTATAATGACGATCAATGTCATGAACAATTAAAAAATCAAAATTTCGACAGAGTTTCCTCTGTATTTTTCAATATTGAAACCTGTCTGAACCTGTCATAAAAAATTACAATGGCAATCAATGCCATGAACACCACATAATATCTCCAATTGCAATTGGGTTTTTATGACAATTGCAATTGGGTTTTTACTACTATTGGAGATTGAGAGACGCTGCATGAATCTTACGACTATTGAATCTCTTTGAACTCATTTAAAAAAACACCAAATTAATCTCTACGATACACAGTACGCTATAGATATTAAAGCTGCATTGCATGATATCAATAAGCAAAACAACTCAAATATGAAAATTGTTGACACCTAAAATTGAGCACTAAGCAAGCAAGGATGGTGTCTGCAATCAAGCAAGCAAGCTGCTTGCCTGTCTGCAAGCAATCAAGCTGCCTGCAAGCAAGCAAGCATGCTGCCTACGACACTCCTATTCTTCAAGTTATGATTTTTCGAAAGCAGGCATTCTCAACTACAAATAGTATCAACCATTAATACATAAGCACAATTTGATTTTTCAAGTTATGATTTTTCAAATAAGGCAAGTTATGATTTTTCAAAAAAGGCAAAATTTTCAAGTACTGAATTTTCAAAGAAGGCAAATTTGACTAGACTAATAATCTTGAAAAAAAATTAGCAAAACATTTATATTCAGAAAAGCATGCTGCCTGCAAGCAAGCAAGCATGCTCAACCAATTTCTCAACCAATGCAAAACCAAGCAAGCTACCTTGGAACAAACTGCAAACTAAGATCAAACCCCAATACATCAAAACTCAAAGAACTAAATGCATGTCAGATCATAAGCACAATTTCACAACCAAAACCAAAAATTCAATCAAATCATCTCATGATCAATACACTTATTGCATCAACTATGTTACTTCAAAGGCAAATTTCGAAAGACTTACATGGAGAACTAAGCAAGCAATCAAACTGCCTGCAAGCATTCTGCCTACGACACTCCTATTCTTCAAGTTATGATTTTTCAAAAGCAGACATTCTCAATTACAAATAGTATCAACCATTCATACATGTGGTTGTGAAGGCAAATTTGACTCAACTAATAATGTTGAAAAAAAATAGCAACTACAAATAGTATCAACCTAAAATTTGACTCAACTAATAATCTTGAAAGCAAGCATTCTCAACTACAAATAGTATAAGCCTAAAATGGAGCACTAAGCAAGCAAGCATGCTCCCTGCAATCAAGCAAGCCAGCATGCCTGCCTGCATGCAAGCAAGTATGCATGCCTGGAAGCAAGCAAGCAAGTATGCATGCCTGGAAGCAAGCAAGCAAGTCTGCCTGCCTGCAAGCAAAGAAGCAAAAATTCAAATCATACAAAAATCCTAGTTTAATTGACATCATAAATTCCAAGCCAATAAACATTGTCAGAACCTTATAAAATAAGGCCCTAGATTTAGAAGGTCAAAGAGATTCAGAGCTCTAAAAAGGGGACATGTCTGCCTGCCTGCAAGCAAGCATGCCTGCAAGCAAGGAAACAAAAATCCAGAGCATACAAAAATCCTAGTTTAATTGACATCATAAATTCCAAGCCAATAAATATTGTCAGAACCTTATAAAATAAGGCCCTAGATTTAGAAGGTCAAAGAGATTCAGAGCTCTAAAAAGGGGACCTTTCCTTCTTAACATCTCTTTGTGACTCTTCACTTAGAAAACTTAAAATGTGAGAAGCCATATTTTCAACTAATTTTAAAGCAAACTATGAGTTAGATACATAAAAGGCAGACAATGAGATGCTAATGCTATTATAATTATAGCACAATGTTACAACACACTTAAAGTAAGAATATTGTTATAAGCTATTTGAGTTATTGGATTACAACTAAAGTGTAATGAGATGCTAATGCTATTATAATTATAGCACAATGTTACAACACACTTAAAATAGCAGACAAAAATGCATTCTCCCTATTTCCTAGCTTTCGTGTAGCCATTCAAACTATCTTTGCTAATTCAGAGTTCAATCTGGAAATATTGTGCTTTGGCAGTTTGACACAGAGAAACTGAACATCATTACACAGATATGGAGGTTTTTGCTTAGGAAATCATAGGAAATGATATTTCGGTTTATCTATCAATCTTTCTGGTATGCATCATATAACATTTTGGGTGACTCAGCTGACAACTCCTATAAGTCACTGTAGATGAACTCTTACACCTAGAAGATGGTCTTTGATATAATACAACTCAGTGACAACTTTTCCTATATTCTTCTCCTATATTATTCATACAACTCAGTGACAACTTCTCCTATATTCTTTGATATGATATAACAAAACTTCTCCTAAGTCACTGGGTTTTGGTAATGGGTGAACGCAAGCCAAGAAGACAAAAAACAATCATAGAAGTGTGATTCCTTTACAGTGCAAGTACTCAGGTGAAATTGTAAAAACTATGACGGTCTGTAAGAGTACACAGAAGGACAGGGTTCAAAAACCAGATTGTTGGGGTAAGAAAGTTGAAAGTTGTAGCACCAATAGAAAATGTCATAATTTGGCTACAAACATAAACCAATATTTTCATAAATGCCTTGCTTCAACAAATTCAGAACTCTAACTATGCTAAAAATGAAATCACCAAGACTGCATTTCAAAAGCAACCACAAATTTCCATTACACACTAAGCATCTAAACACATCATGCACAAACCTCAAAACCCATAAAGCTCCAACCTTTAAGCACTCTTAAAAAAGAGGAATTTCATCAAACAAATATGGTTCATCCAGTAGTGGAGGCAAGTTAGCAGAGGAAACCATTGAAGAAAAACTGATTTTTTTATTAGAGAATACATTGAAGAGCAATCCACATTGAAGCTAGGGTCAAAAAAGCAGTATAAAGTTACTTGTTACCTTCAGTGACTCCTTCGTTCCTCCAGATTCTTGCCAAGTCTGCAAGTGAAAACAAACACTTCAAAGCCTCCACCTGTTTCCAAACAAAAGAGCATCAGAATGACTGCGTAATTCATTTTTGCTAAAGATGAATTACAATTGTAGGGGCAGGGTAAAAGCAGAATGTTGAAACACAATCAAGTCATTAAGTCTCCACTTGTATTACTGTAACTTGAGTTTCTATATTACTTGATCTTCCACTTAGATTTTTCTTACTTCATTCTTTCACTTAGAAGCTGCAAGATGGAAAAACTGAAGCTTTGTTCTTCACGATATCTTTCAACTAACAGATCCTCCTACGACACTCCTATACTTCAAGTTTAGATTTTTCGAAAGCTGACATTCTCAACTACAAATACTATCAACCATTAAGACATGCATGAAAAGTAACAACCAAATCAAACAAACCAATTCATAATGGTAATTAACAATGCCAGATTAATATTGCTATCCCCAATTAATTTCATCTAAATGAAAATGCTATACTTGCCAGATTATTATTGACACCAAAAATAGAGCACTAAGCAAGCAAACACTGTCTGCATGCAAGCAAGCAAACATGTTGTCTGCCTGCAAGCAAGCATGCTGCCTACAACACTCCTATACTTCAAGTTTTGAATTTTCGAAAGCTGGCATTGTCAACTACAAATAGTATCAACCATTCGGACATGAAAATTAACAACCAAATCAAACAAATCAGATTAACAACCAAACCAAACAAACCAATTCACAATGGTAATTAACAATGCCAGATTAATATTGTTATCCCCTATTAATTTCATCTACATGAAAATGTTATACTTGTCAGATTATTATTGACACAAAAAATTGAGCACTAAGCAAGCAAGTATGGTGCCTGCAAGCAAGCAGCCTGCATGACTGCAAGCAAGCAAGCATGTTGCCTGCCTGCAAGCGCTTATGTTGCCTGCCTGCAAGCAAGAAAACATGTTGCCCGCCTGCAAGCAAGCAAGCATGCTATAGTACCTGTCCGAAAATCATCATTTTGGAGTATGGTGTTTTTTTAAGTGGTCCATAATTAAGGTGAGGAACAATGCAAGTTGAGTGACCCGTGAAAAGAAAAAAGGAAATGTGTGGCAACCAAACCAGTGATTCAATATGCAATTCAACATCAATTCAACCAAAAACGGACACTAAAAGGTGGAATGAAGAACCATATGTGGGTAAAAACCCATAACAAATATGCAATTGGTATAAAAGGGGAAAAATAACGAAATAAATGGACTTTAGAAGCCTTGGGATTTTAAAAAACAATTGAAAGAATTTACATTGTTTTAACAATGATGCATACTTTTAAAAATATGATTAGAGATCTAAGAAATTATTTTAAAAATTGGCAAATCAATAAGTTTTAAACATTTTAAATGTATCATAACATGATATCTAAGAAAAAAGTTATTAACATGACTTGTTTATGAACATAACCCTTGAATCTACACCTTATCAAAGCAAAAAAGTAGATATTATGATTAAACAACACAACCACGCATTTGAGATGAAAATGCAATAGTATCCCTTCGCATAGACTTCTAATTCAACAAAGGCAAGGCAACATCTTCATAAGAAATTAATTTAATATGGAATTAACAACTTAAAGAGCTTCATATGCTTCTAATCATGAAGCTAGCTTAATAAAGCTTTCAAATGGTTAAAAGAAGGTATAATTTGCTTTTATTAGAGAACTTGAAGCTATACTCTGTAACCCTTGTTTTAGTAAAAACTTAACTTTTAAAGCTTCAAAGGGTCATTCTCAATTCAGCTATGAATGGATTCAAAAATTAGGTGCGACATTTGTAAAAATTATTAGAATTTTACTCTTACTGAGGAGGTGTGACACAATATAGTTATGCAGTAACTTATTTTGCATAGTATATGCTTGAACTAAGCAAATATCTCTATATGCTTTCGAGTACTTGGTCAATAGCAAATCGGTGCAGTAAAAAAAAGCGCCAGAAACGTTGAAAACAAATTTAGCAATTAAGTCATGGGGTGGTGGAGTGGTTCAAAGCCCAAATTTTCTAATGGAAGATAAATCCACTACTTTCGGCAGGTACTGACGACATTGATAGATCTTAGCGCATAACTAACCCATACCGAGTGGACAATACAGGTTTGATGTAGCAAGAATGCATAAGGAACACACAAATGCAACAACAAAATTGTTCTACAACCAAAAAATTTAAGGAGGTTCCAAATTTGACGACCGTGAAACGAAGAAAGAAATTATTTTATTGTTTTTTCAACATATATTGTCTTGATGATGAATATTTGCATCTGAACAATAGTAAACTTGACCCATTAAGAAGAAATTAGGAAGGCTATGTGGTGCATTGTCAATTGCGCACCTAGTAAAGCACCTACTAAATGAATTTGCAAATAATGAATTTGACCAAATAATGAATTTGCAACTAAAAGTTTTATACCCCCAATCGAAACAAAAATATTCATTACCAAATTATGATCTACATAGATGAGAATGAATACAAATCATGAATTTGCAGCAATTCAATAACCAATAAACCTCAAATTCAATACAACTCACTTTAGACACTAAAAACATCAAACCGTATAAACTATTGAAATTTACCTTACTCGAAGATGGCGGGTGAATCGAAAGAAAGAAGGAGTTGTGCAAGAGAGAATCAACCCAAATAATTCGCAACAGAGATGGCGTGTGAATTGAACAGATTTGCAACCAAATAATTGAACAGATGGCGTGTGAATTGAACAGATTTGAACAGAGATAGCTACATGAAAGGGAGAACTGTGAGACAAAGGCTGTAGAAGATTTGCAACCAAATAATTCAAATAAAAAACAACAACCTAAATTTAGAGATAAAAGATTAAAAGAGTGGTTAAAAGAAGCCCTAAATTAACAAATTACAAGAGATGAAAGGGAGAAGAAAAACAAACCAAATCAACCCATACCATAAATTGCATAGAATCAACACATTGCACAGATATAGAATCAACACATTGCATGAGAGTGGAAATAAGAGTCAGAGATTGGAAACCCTAAAGATTAAAAAAGAGCTGCTACTTACAGATTCCAGATGCAGAGATGGAGAGGCTTGCTTATTTTGCTGCGTGAGAGGGAGAGGCTTGATGCGTGAGAGGGAGAGGGAGAGGCTTGCTGCGTGAGAATGAGAGACTTGCTTATTTTGCTGCGTGAGAGAGAGATTTGTGTGAGAGTGAGTGAGTTTGTGTATGTGGGGAGAAGTTTGGGTGAGGTTTTGAGTTTGTGTATGTGGGGAGAAGTTTGGGTGAGGTTTTGAGAGTTAGATGAAGTTTGCTTATTTCTTTAAGTTGCTGCCACAGAAATGGTGAGAAATGGCGTGGTCGATGGTGGGAGAGAAGAAACAGAAATGGCGTTTTGTAGAGAGTGAGAGGTTTGTGTTGAAGAGAGAAAATTGTGGAGAGGAAGAGGAAGAGGAAAACATCGTGGGTTGAGTTTTAATTTAAGTTCTACCACTGAGACAATTGATGCCACGTAGGACAAATACTCTATAAATACTATTCCTGAACAGTGAAAAAACCCAAATATTTGCGAAATAAATCTATCTTACAATTCAAAGAGTTTTTTTTACTGTTCATAAACAGTGTTATGTGAGAGTTTGTCCTATGTGGCATAAGTTATGCCCTTTGGCAGAACTTAAGTGAATATGTGAACCCCCGAGCTTTCCTCTTCACATCTCTTCTCACAAACCTCTCTCTCCTCTATTCATAAGGTTGTTTTACATTTACATTCCTCGCTTCAGTTCATGTTACATCTTTTGATCTGACTTCTGATTACTACATTGTTTGTTTCTTGGATCGATTTCAGGTGCTATATCGTTGAGTTGAGAGAACAAGAGAACAAGAGAAAAAGAAAAAGAGGGGTCTGCTGTGCAATAGAAGCAGTGAACATTTTTGTACAATTTCAGTTTATACTAATAGAAAAGTGTTGCTGAAAGTGAAATTTTTGTACAATTTCAATTCATTTTTGTACAATTTTCATATGGTGAAAATGAAATTGTTGCTGAAAGTGTTGCCTTCTTTCATGGCGATCCTCTTCAAGATGATAAACTTCCCTACTATTTTGTTGAAGCTTTGAGTTTGAAGGATAAGGGCTAAGGAACCCACAATGGTTAACATTTAACCAATATAGTTAAGTCTACCTACTTTATAAGCTTATCTTCCATCCTGAACAAAATAATTTGGGCCTTAGGGAATGAAATCATGACTATAGGGCCCGAACTTAATTGTGGCCTAGATTTTAACCAAGTTCAAGGCCCAAATTTAGCTAATTTAATTATTTGGACCAAATTTTAAGGATAAGTAAGTGACATAGAATTAACGTTGAAAAAATAGTGTGAGATTTGGGAAAATTCATATAAAAAATATTATAAATAAATAATTTAGTATATGTTAAATAATTTAGGCTGTAGTAAATAGCGAACTATGAGCGATAGTGCCAACGACACAGGTATTACTCTAGCAAATAATTGCAAAAGCAAAGCCAATGTTAAATTTTTCATTTCCAATTCCATTTCATGATGTTATGAAACTATGTTTTTTGCTAATTCTTTGCAAAGAAATGATGTGATTATCTTTTATCCTTAAACCCATTTCACCTCAAATGTCGCCATTGGTGTTCGAATCTCGAACTTCTGATACTATCCATCACAAGTCTACTAGTTGAGTTAGTATCTCATTGGCTAAATGGTGTAAATTGGCGTTATGAATAATTTGTTAAAGTTTCATCTTGATTCAACAAGCACTACTTGAGCTACACATCAAAACAAATGCAATTGCCCATGAACTATATCTATTGTTATCCAAATTTCGTCCCTCGTTTCGTTGTAGAACTCTTGGTTGCAGGATTGATTTATCTTGCTATTAAATATGGTTGTGGTATGATTTAAGGGTGTAATTGAAATGATTATGAAATAAAATCATGAGAATATGGACTGGGGTGGAAGCGTGCAAGGTGTCTCTCAATACCTTATCAAACGTGAAAAGTTTGCTGGAGGCTATAAATCAGTCAATATATGCTACAAGTGACAATTTAAGAAATAAATAAATAAATAAAATTAAAAAAGAGGAGTGTTAGATTCCTCACTATATTAACTTAATTTATTAATTTATTGACATAATTAAACCATGTAACAAAACTTGTGTCGAACGGTATCATAAGTCCAAAGTTTCTACTAAAAGCGTTTAATAGTTATGAGATCCAATAAAAACTCTCCTCGTCTAAAGAAAGAAAAAGAAAAAAGTACAATGTCATCAAACCTTCCAATTTTTGTGGGTAAACTAAAACTCATGGGTCGCAATAAAAAGATGTTGCTGACCACTCTCTCAATTTTTATTTTTATTTTTTACCTTTTCAATCTCTTATTTGTTTTTCATTGAAAAGGTGGAAGCTTTGAAGGCTGAGGCATCACGAATCAAACTCAATGACATCATTATTTTTCCTACAAGCATTGATATAAAAAGAAAGTCTTGAGTACAAAAACAACTAGGAAAGAACATTGGGATATCTTTGGGTTGACATTGATATTAGATAACTTCTACATATACTCCCTTTTGATTAAAAATTGGTTCGACCCAACTTTTCTTCCTAAAAAGGGGTTGGTATGAACCAGAGAAGAAGAACAAATACAAGTATGAGAATGAGAAGTGGTAAGAGATATGAGATGGAAAATTGGAAATGTTTGGGAATCCTAGTTGCTGTTTGGTTTCATGTTGCAGACCATGTCAATTAGACTAATATGGCTTGGTTTCCAAATTGGAATTGTAGACACATTTTTTGCATTTATTAGCTTTGCTTCCCAAATTCAAAAGGTTATATTTCTCTTTAGGCAATAATTCAATAACTACTTATTATCAAATAGAAAAATTCAATAACTACCTTATTTTGGATTTACAATGTATTATTTTTCTATAATAACCATGAATATTTTGCAAAAATGTTTAGTACCAGTAAGTGTAACTAAATATACTAAACTGGAAAACTCGATTTAAATGAACATTAACTAAAGATTACAATCCAATATAATAATTTATCAAGGGAGGCAACTTTCAACAATTAACAAGCTATTGCAATAAACTAAAGGAAATGTATGATCAATCCTCAATTTTCTCAATAACTCATTGAAATTCAATTCATTCTTTGTATCTCCACTCTTATACATCTGAACTAAAGGAGGCCTATTCATAGGCATTTAAAAAGGGAATGAAGTATCAACGACTCATGCACAAGGTTGTGATGCCACCAAAATACACACGTGTTGAGGTGTGTTGAGGAGGTGGACATCTACTACTTTTCCTTTGGATGTTCACCACACATTGTCTTTTTAAAACCTCCATTAAAAAAAATCAAACTGAAAGAAAGAATACAGTGTGTATGTTGTACATAGACTTATGCAACAATTAAGTCTCATCATGATAAATGCTTTCCTTGATAAGCACAACAAACACTACCACAAAAGATTTCATTTTTGGGGGAATATAAGTGCCAAATAAAACCTATTTCTCATGGAGAAAAACACAAAATTTGTTTGAAAAACATTGCAGTGGCGAATTAAAAAACCGCCACATATAAAAGTGCTAGAAAAAGGTCATTTCTGGCGGTAGGTACCTTAATCCGCCATAAATACCTAAAATTAAAAAATGCCGGATATAATATTTCTATCGGCTATAAACGCCAGAAATGTGTCACTTGCGGTGGATATAAGTGTCAGAAATGTTTCATTTGCGGCGCTTATATCTGCCTCAACTAACACATTTGTGGCGCATATAACCGCCACAATCGTTGTTTCCAACACTTATATCCCCCAAAATAAAAACAATTATTTTTTTTATTATCCGCCACATATAATCATTTAATTTTTTGTAATTTTTTAATGCAAAAAATAATAGTTATCCCGCACAAATTTTAACCACTAATTTTTAGTACAAATTTATAAATTTTGTAATTATCTACCACAAATAACTACTAAATTTATATTTAATTACTAATAATTATCAGCATAAATAACTAATGTCGGTACAAATCCGCCAGAATAAGCTACATTACTAATTATCATATACATCCACCAGAAAAGATAAGCAAATCTACTACTCAAGTCCATGACCAGAATTTGAACCTGGTGATGAATGTGACCTGATGATGAATGTGACCCTGATGCTCCACATGATACAAAAAGCCTTATCATCTCCCTATCAGGTCCAATGCCATAAATCAATGCCCAAAACCACCATGCAAGGCACCCCCCAAAAAATGATGAGACTTATCAGAAGAATGATGTGTAAGTACCTCAGGCCGATATCCTGACATCTAAAACGGAAAAGCGGCATATATGGCATCGGATACATGGGATACATATGCGGTGGGTGGGAGCCTTGGGGTGTGGCTGATCATCTCTGGGCATGTCTGGGACTGCCTAGCTTGCATAATAATCATCGTCATCATCATCATTTGCTGCTGTAGGGTCCGCAACTCATCAAGGGCCTTACCTTGGGCTTCCAGCTGAGCCAATACAATTTCGTGTTTTCTCTTAATTCAAGGTTCTCAGCCTCCAAGATGAGTCTGTAGTCATTGATGTTCTCTTAGATGAACTAAAAGCAATAGACTTAGCATAAGGCACCATGTCAGGTGTCACCCCATCTCCGTAATCCCAAACTTTGTTTCTTGTTTCGGGACCCATATTATCGATATAAATCTACGTGCAAAGTTCATCACAGTCTTCCATTCCAGCCTCGATCTGCGACTGAACGAGATTCTCCATGGAAACCTAACAAGCAAATATTTTGATAAATTAAAAAAATAAGAAAATTAGGAACATAATATAAACTAACATACGAAAAATTAGAATAACACATACCCCTCGATCTTGCGAAGGACAATCGATCAAAATATTGTCTTTTGTGTATGGGTGACATGAAAAGGCAATATGGTTCGGATCTTTTCCGCGCTCCTTCCTCTAAATATATTCGCCATGAAGAACCCAAAAAATAATTTTTATCATATTTTTTGGACATTAAATGAAACTATAACATTATAAGATAATAAAAAAAAGTAATTGAGCATACATACATAATCCTCACGAAGACGTTCAAAGGACTTTGTTCCCTATGTGTGGCTCATTTGAGTGCTACAACTACCTTTATTTTTTTCCGCCCCACTTTATTTTTTCCGCCCCCTCCTAAAAGAAAGAAAATAAAAATGTACCATTATTAAAAGGTAAATAAATTTTTTTTTAAATGCAGTTTTGTTAAATCCCAATGATTCACCATCTCCACCCAATGATCGAATTCAAACCAGTTTGACATATCCTTCGTCGTTGTGATGGTCTACTTGTACGGTATCTCCTTTTCAACTCGTGTTTGTATTCTATGTATGCATGTTCAGCATTGGCCAACACCATACTTCAAATAAGTGGCATCTTATCCAAATCTTCATCCTAAAAACTGATGGTGCCCTGCATCCACAATAAAAAATAGCAAGCTATGAGTAAAAATGTATAAATATCTTACTTTTACTATTATTTTAAAAGTAAATACTTACACGTATTCTATTCCACAAAGCTTCCTTCAAATCTTCCTTAATTAATCGTCAATATTTAGAAGAAGATTAGCAAAATCTCTCACCTCTGAAGTTATATAAAAAAATCAAGGATTTGCACCAACACACTTCCCATGTTAATTAAACTCACAAGGTTTTTTTCTCATATTGTCTTTCCATGCCCACCACATTTTCCTAAGACCATTCATTTCTTTGGGGCACTGCTACATACCCAATCACACATTTGGTTAGCTTTGTTCATTATACAAAATTAAATCAAAATGTGACATAGATAATACATGTATGTCCAATATAAAACTGTTGAAGCCGTTTCTTCATTTTAAATTAGGGAAGCTCTCCTGATATCTTGATTTTGAACAACATCCAAGCCATAAATTAATCTAATGAAACTAAATATGGTCCAAAACTTTGGACTGAAATTTGGTATTCATCCAGAGCATGGATTTCCAACACCAAAGCATCACATTTCCAGCAACACGTAACAAATTAAAATCATAAGAAAGGGTACATCAAAAGTTTATCAAATTATTCATGTCTATTACCAGATTCTTTAATAAAGGAACTAGTCCACACTGAAGAACAAAATTTTCCCCACCCAATCGCCACTATACAACTACATGCTAACGTTTAATACCTAAATGTACCAAGGAGAAAGCAAAAAAAAAAAAAAAAAAAGTTATATGATCACCCACGAGCAAGGATTGTGATTTTGCGAAATTATACAAAATTTTGCGAAAAAATTTGTTTTTTTGAAATTACGAAAAGAAAAAATTACATTTTTCGAGGGTATTTTTAAAAAATTTCGGTGTTTTTTCATAAATTTCGAGTTTTTTTTCTTCTAATTATCATTTATTCTAATTATTTTTTGATTTTTGAAATCACCCCCTAATTTCCTAATTATCACTTCTTCTACTTGTATATTAATTTTTGAAACTACCCCTTAATTTTTTAATTTTATTTAATGTCTTTAATATATTTATTTACTTGCATATTATTTTTCACATATTTAATATACTCTCAAAATTTATTATATATATTAAATGTATTCTCAAAATTTTTACGTTTGTTCATTACACACCAAAGTATTTCTTAAAATCAGGAGAACGAAACTAACTCAAAAAAACGAAAACACAAATAACTTTGACTAAATTTAGTTTTGAATTGCAATGTAATTGTTTGATGGACTGTTATAGCTAAAAAATGTTTGAGTTTTAGGATGCCTATTTGATGTAGTGGTCCTGAGCTAGATGACAATCTATCCGATTATATAATTTAATCTTCTGTCAGTATTTATTTAAATCCAGTTTTCCAGTTTAGTATATTTAGTTACTGTTACTAAACATTTTTGCACAATATTTATGGTTATTAAAGAAAAATTAAACAAAAATAATACATTGTAAATTCAAATAACTTTGTAGTTATTGAATTTTTTATATTTGATAATAAGTAGTAATTGAATTATTGCTCAAAAAGAAATAAAACTTGTGTCTACAATTCCAATTTGGAAACCAGGCCAAATAACTCTAATTGACATGGTGGGTTAGGTGTTTAATTACTTGGTCTGCTACATGAAACCAAACGGCAATTAGGATTCAAAAACCTTTCGAATTTTCCATCTCATATCTCTTACTACTTCTCATTCTCATACTTGCATTTGTTCTTCTTGGTTTCATACCAACCCCTTTCACGAAAAAAAGCTGGGTCGCATTGGCCCCAACAACCAATTTTTAATCAACAGGAAGTATGTGTAGAAGTTATCTAATATCAAAGTTAGCCTAAAATATCCCAAGATTCTTTCCTAATATGGACAATCTCCATTGCTTTATGTTGCTGCTTGTAGGAAAAATAACGATTTGATAGAGGTTGATTCATGATGCCTCAACTCTCAAGCTTCCACCTTTTGTTTTTTGGTATCAAGGAAGCTCTTGAAACCAAAGAATAGGTTGGAAAAAATAATAAAATAAAATTTGAGAGAGTAGTCGGCTCGACAACATCTTTTTATTGGGACCCATAAAAATGGGAAGATTTGATGGCAATAGTCTTTTTTTTTTTTTTTTTTTTTTTAGAAAAGCAAGGCTTTTATTGGATTGCAGAATTATTAAACGCCTTCAACAAAAATCTTCGACTTGTGATATCGTTCAACACAAATTTTGGTACATTATTTAATTATGTCAATAATAAGTTAATAAATTAAGTTAATCTAGTGAGGTCTCTAGCACTACTTTCTTTTCTTTTTATTCTTTTAATAAAAAAATATTTATTTATTTTTCTTAAATTGTCACTAATAGCATAGTGACTGATTTATAGCCTCCAACAAACTTTTCACGTTTGATAAGATATTGAAAGACACCTTGTACGCTTCTATCATCTCCAAGCTTGGGAAAAAAAGATGGTTTGGACTTCCACCTCAATCCACATCCTCATAGTTTTATTTCATAATCATTTAAATAAGTCCTACAGCAAAGAGTTCTACAACGAAACCAGAGACAAAATCTGGATAACAAAAAATGAAGTTCATGGGCAATCACATCTGCTTTGGTGTGTAGCTCATGTAGTGCTTGTTGAATCAAGATGAAACTTTAACAAATTATTTGTAATGCCAATTTGCACAATTTAGTCAATCAGGTACAAGCTAAGTTGGTAGATTTGTGGCAGATGATATCAAAATTTCGAAATTAAAACCCTATCGACGACATTTCAGGTGGAAAGGGTTAAAGGATAAAAGATAATAACATTATTTATTTGCAAAAAATTAGTGAAAAACATAGTTTCATAACATCATGAAATGGAAATGAAAATTTTAACATTGTCTTTGCTTTTGCAATTATTTACATCGATCATCCAATTTCTTCAATTTTGTTGAACGCACCATGAACACTTTGTATCTCTAAAATCATCTTGTGTTCTTCCATCAGCAGATGGAGAATGACAGTTTGTGTAGCGACCTGATTCGCACAGTAAGATATTGTTCGCTCTTGTTCCAACCACCCCGCACGACTTTAAAAGGCCTCGTACTATGAGGATCTAATCTCGCACATAAGTAGCACATCCCCCTTCCACACCCAAGTGACGTGGGACTATCTTCCCCCTTTGTAGCTTGCCAACCCTTTTGGGTCTGAGCTTATTGAACCTCAACCCTCATCTTCCCCCTCAGGTTCGCTCACACAAGGGTCTTCACAGTCCACCCCCCTTGAGGCCCAACGTCCACGTCGACACACTTTCGGCTAGATTAGACTCTAATACCAACTCTCTTGGGCCAGTGTGCCAACGTGGACGTTGGGCCCCAAGGAGGATGGACTGTGGAGACCCTTGTGTGGGCAGACCTGAGGGGGAGAATGAGGGTTGGAGCCCAATAGGCTCATACTCAAGAGGGTTGGCAAACTACAAAGGAGGGAGATAGTCCCACATTGTCTGGGTGTAGAAGGAGGATGTGTCATATAGGAGTGGGCATTCAAGACCGAAAGCTCGGCCCGAACAGGTAACTGGGTCGAGCAGGCTGATCCGATCCGAGTATTTTTGCTGATAATTTAATTTCGATCCAAAGCCCGACCATGCTCGAAATTTTTGGTTCGATCCTTAGTTTCTATTTCTAGAACCCGACTCGACCTGAGTGTTTTTAAAAAGTTAAAAACTATATTGAGTTTAGTAAGAAAAAGTCAAAACTGAAAAGCATTTTTTTTAAGTCAAAAATGTTGATTTGATGTTACTTTCAAGAACAAAATATACATAATTTATTTTGATTTGAATGAAAGAATGTGACTTTCACCACCAGAGTCCAGAATAAATAATTTCATTCTCCGCACAATTTTAGGAAATGGGGGGGGGGGGGGGCTTTTGCGCATAAAGCACAGGAGGACGTCATGCACACAAAGCAGAGTCGTCGGATCTGATCAAACGACTGAAATTGATGGATTTGAATTTTTTTTTTTTGAAATCTTTCGATCTGAATAGTCGGATCTGATCCGACGGCTCATAAATGTGCACAAGAGGACGTCCTGCGCTGTGTGCACATGAGCCCCCCGGGTCCCAATTTTAGTCCCACCTGGGTCTGCCACCATGGCCTTTCTTATCAGCTTTTTATTCAATGGAAGGGAGGACCTACTTTCTTATCAGCTTCTATCTTCTATGGATTTGGACTTGTTAACTGCATCTGCGCGCTAATTCGAGGTCGACTCTTCGCAATCGAGGGAGGATGATGGTATTTAACCTGTATATTATTATAGTAGGTAAGTTAGTTTAGCAATATTAATATTAGTTATACTATAATTGGGCTAATTTAGTAACAACTCATAATAGTTAGGCATTGGTTTTCAATTAAGTTTAGGTTAATTAGCTTGCCAAATAAGTTTTGACTAGTATAATAAGGTAAGGATTGTTTATTGTTCTTTAATTCGGATAGTAACTTCAAGAAAACTAGAGTTCTTTGCATGAACAAACTAGGGTTTTGTTTTCTTTCATTCAGATCTTGATTGATCTATTTACATGATATTATTCGTTGTGCTTGATCTACCAGAAAGAGAAAGTAAGCTTGATGATGACTACATTGGTGAAAGGGGTGGGCACGGGACGGGATGGACCTCATCCATATCCCATCCCATCTTGTTCGTTCGGGATCGGGACGGAATAGACCTCATCCCATCCCAAACGGGACGAGATCAACAAACAATAAAAATTTTGCTTCAACGTGTATACTTAACTTGCAGAGACCATGCATGTGCTCATTTATACAAGTTGCAGAGACCAACGGACCAAGCTGGATGGGAAATAAGAGCCAAGCATTGGATGAAGATACACAGTGCGAAGGCAAAATGCATTAGAAAAATTGATCTTATAGTAGTTGGTCTACATCCATAGCATGTCATCATTGTTCAACTATCTTGAGCTCAATTCATCTCCACCCCAGCCAATCTATACGTTCAAAACACATCCAGCATTCAAAAAATACTACCTAATAAGCTAGCATTATTTTCAGATGTTGCAAGCTCATTAAGGGGAAATGAAAATTAACCCAATAGCTACAAAACATGAAAGAAATATCTTTCAGAAGTCGCATGAGCTCAGAAAGTAGAAGATTCAACACTTCTCCTTTGCCCATTCTAGATCTTCCTTCATAGCCCCGAGTTTCCCTTCAATGCTCGAATGTGCTCAAGTCATCAGTGACACTGTAAAGTACTGTGAATAATCAAGAGATAGACTTAGCATATGCGATTCTGTAAAACTTAGCATATGCGATTCTGTGACTGATAAAAATAGGGGGAGTGAAGAAGTGATAACAATAGAACTCTATCTCCACACTCCACAAAGTTATAAGTTAAGTTCTAACTTTTAACCCAAGTTCGGGATGGGACGAGATGGACGGAATTGAAAATCTTCGTCCTAATCTCATCCCATTCTAAATAGAAAGAAAATTTGATCAATCCCAAAAAAGATTTGATCAATCCCATTCTAGTTATGAGTTTGATCAATCCCAAAAAAATAGAATTAAAAAAAAATTGGGATGGGATCGAGATTGCGGGACAAAATGCCCACCCCTAATTAGTGACTTTAGACTACAAAATGTGAACCAAGACACAATTGTCTACAAAAGGCAAAATGATGAATATTGTAGAGGTGACTGTTACTACCATTCGTAATATGGATGATATCCCTGATTTCTTCACAGTTGGAAGAGGACAATACAAGACACATTTCTTCCTAGTTGGGCTTAATGAGTTCAGTGAAAATAAATGGGAACAATTGGAGACTTATTGTCATCATCAGAATTTGCAACTACCATTTCTATTTTGATGATGCAACAATACATAGGGGAGAAAACACGCAAGTAGAAAGTGTCTGCACTAGTGTCCATGAAGGCATGAACCAATTTGTTGCTAATGTTTAGCATAACCATTATATAATTGGGGTGAGTTTTGTGGCTAAGGCGGTGCAAATTGTAGCCCTAGGACAAAGATTCATGCATTTGCATATCAAAGTAAAGAGTGACTAGGAATGTGCTTAACACCTTAGTTGCAAAGGCCAATATAATGGAATTGAAGTTAATGACGATATTTTTCATGATATTAGAGTTTATTGGTCCATTGGGAGCAGAAGTGTAGTTACAAACTCTTCAAGCTTTTCCAATACTATAGTTTGAAGTGATCCATTGGATATCATGAGACCAAAAACAAAGGAGTGCCCATTGCATCTGTGATGAAACCACAAATCATGACCCCCCTGTGAGGATGAGACAAATGTAGAATTCATTGAAATTTTCTTTCTAGAGTTCTTTTAATTGTCTACATAAGTATCCGACGAAACGAATCACCATATTACATACCAATACAAAGCCAATATGACCTGGGATGGCTGAAAATAGATTAACAATGAATACTAATTCTAACACACCTAGGCATATAATTAAGATGAACCATGCACATAGTTCAACTAGGAGAGCGGCAGACATGGTTGTTCTACCAAGGTCATTAATGAATAACTTTCGCTCTGTAGGGATACTAGACAACAGGGAATGTTGTAAAAAAAAAAAGATAACGGCACCTTGAAATGAAAATATTCATTGCATCTGATCTAGACGGGGTAAACCTCATGGTCAATAGAGTATCACTCCACAGTATATAGAAACTAGAAAGAGAAGTAAACAAACTCAAAGCTGCAATACACAGAGACTTTCAAGGACTTTGTTTGATTAGGCTCATGTATGTCTCCACTCCCATTAGGAAGAAGTGGTAAAAGATTCCAATCCTTGCCATTGTCACTAATATCGCCATACTCAAATAAAATATGTTTGTCCCAGTCCAATTAATTTCACCAAAACCCGAAGGATTGAGCAATATGCACCACCCTATCACAACAATAATAACAAAATAGTAATAGTAATTACTATTATATCATAATAATGACTTTAATAATAAATAAATAAATAAACCAATTGAAAACACACACAAAATTTTTCAAAAGTCCACAATGCCAGCTTAACTGCGAATGAACTTCTAATGGAAGGTACCACTTGCCAAAATAATGATTAAAAATGGGACCAAACTTGCTTATGTTATTAATAAGGGAACCAGCGAGGGAGGGGGTGAAACCATTCATCCTCCTCGAAATGCATGAAGACGCGTATCTATTAATAAAGGTATCAAAGTCTTCTCCAATTGAGTGAGACCATTTACACATTAAAAAAAAAAAAAAAAAAACCAACTTTTAAATCCTTAGACGATTGAGTTTGAGTATTATAATTTTTGCATTTTATTTTAGGGTTAATTACCTTTAGGCCACTCATTAGTTTTTGTATATTCCTCCTTTTCCTCCGTAGTTCTTTAAATTCAGTCAAATCTCCTTTTTGAGTCTTGACCAGCCACTACAAAAAAAAGCAATATTAGCTACGGACATTAGCGACGGTTTTAAAACCGTCGCTATTTAAACGGTTTGCGATGGCATAAAACCGTCGATATAGTTTCTGCTACGGTTTCGGTACATAAATTAAAATCACCGTCGCTAACAGTTTTGCGACGGATTAAAACTGTCGCTAATACGAGAATTAGCGACGGCACTAGGACCGTAGCTAATGTTTACAAATTTTTTTTGTTAGCCACGGTCCAAATACCGTAGCTAATGTGATTTTTTTTAAAAAAATTTATAAGAAAACAACTTAGCTACGGCCCAGTGCCATCGCTAATGTTTATAAATTTTTTGTTATTCACGGTCCAAATACCGTAGCTAATGTGATTTTTTTTTTAAAAAAATTATAAGAAAACAACTTAGCGACGGCCCTAGGGCCGTAGCTAATGTTTATAAATTTTTTTTGTTAGCCACGGTCCAAATACCATAGCTAATGTGATTTTAAAAAAAAAAATTATAAGAAAACAACTTAGCGACGACACTAGGGCCGTAACTAATGTTTATAAATTTTTTTGTTAGCCACGGTCCAAATACCGTAGCTAATGTGATTTAAAAAAAATATTATAAGAAAACACCTTAGCGACGGCAGTAGGGCCGTAGCTAATGTTTAAATTTTTTTTTTTTTTGTTAGCCACGGTCCAAATACCGTAGCTAATGTCATTTTAAAAAAAAAATTATAAGAAAACAATATAGCGACGGCACTAGGGCCGTAGCTAATGTTTACAATTTTTTTTTTGTTAGCCACGGTCCAAATATCGTAGCTAATGTCATTTTTAAAAAAAATTATAAGAAAACAATATAGCGACGACACTAGGGCCGTAGCTAATGTTTACAAAAAATTTTTTTTGTTAGCCACGGTCAAAACACCATAGCTAAATGTGATTTTTTTTAAAATTATATAAAGCAAAATCGCTATATATTTATAAACTGGATAAAATCACTAATAACACATTTCCGTCCAGCCCGGTTAGGAGACCTGGCTTTCACATAGGCGACCCGGATCGAATCCCACCAATGAAACTTTTTTATTATATTAAAATTTTTATATTAGCGACGACAAAGTGTCGTGGCTAATGAGTAGCCACGGTTCTCTACCGTAGCTAATTCTTTTTTTTTTTAATTATATAAAAACATAGATATATATTTATAAACTGGATAAAATCACCAATAACCCATTACCTTCCAGCCCGGTTAGGAGATCTGGTTTTCATTCAGGCGACCCGGGTTCGAATCTCGCCAATGAAACTTTTTTTTTATATTAAAATTTTTATCTTAGCGACAGCAAAGTGCCGTGGCTACCGTGGCTAATGAGTAGCCACGGTTATCTACCGTAGCTAATTCTTTTTTTTAATTATATAAAGAAAATAGCTATATATTTATAAACTGGATAAAATCACCAATAACCCATTGCCTTTCAACCTGGTTAGGAAACTCATTAGAGAATATCATTCAGATCAAAGAAGATCAGAGAAAATCATATCATATCAAAGAATATCAGATCAGATCAAATAAGATCAAAGAAAATCAGATTAGATCAAAGAAAGATCAGGTCAAAGAAGTTCAAAGAAGATCCGATTAAAGAATATCAAATCAAAGAAGATCAGATAAGATCAAATAAGATCAAAGAAGATCAGATAAGATCAAAGAAGATAAAAGAAGATCAGATCAGATCAGATCAAAGAAGATCAAAGAATATCAGATAAAAGAAGATCAAAGAAGATCAGATCAGATCAAAGAAGATCAACGAAGATCAGATCAAAGAAGATCAAAGAAGTTCAAATAAGATAAAAGAAGATGGGATCAAAGAAGTTCAGATAAAAAAATATCAGATCAAATCAATGAATATCAAAGAACATCAGATCAAAGAAGATCAGATCAAAGAATATCAGTTCAAAGAAGATCAAATAAGTTCAAAGAAGATCTGATCAAAGAAGATTAAATCAAATAAGATGAAAGAAGATCAGATAAGATCAAAGAATATCAGATCAGATCAGATCAGATCAAAGAATATCAGATAAAAGAAGATCAAAGAAGATCAGATCAGATCAAAGAAGATCACAGAAGATCAGATCAAATCAAAGAAGATTAGATCAAAGAATATCAAAAAAGATAAAAAAAGTTCAAAGAATATCAAAGAAGATCAAAGAAGTTCAAATCAAAGAAAATGAGATAAAAGAATATCAGATCAAATAAGATCAAAGAATATCAGATCAAAGAAGATGAGATCAAGGAAGATAAAAAAAAAAGATCAGATCAAAGAAGATCAGAGAAGATCTAAGAAGATTAGATCAAAGAAGATCAGATCAGATCAAAAAAATCAAAGAAGATCAAAGAAGACCAGATAAAAGAAGATCAGATCAGATCAAAGAACATCATAGACTAATTGGTTTAAAAAAATTAACACTAAAGAGATTAGCTACGACCAATTGTCGTGGCTAATTGGTTTAAAAAAAATATTAAACACTAAAGAGAATTGCCGTGGCTAATTCGTTTTTCATTTTTTATATTAGCGCCGGCAACAAACCGTCGCTAATTGGTTTTTAAAACAAAAATTAAACACTAAAGAGATTAGCTACGGCCAATTGCCGTGGCTAATTGGTTTTTAAAAAAAATATTAAATACTAAAGAGATTAGCCACGGTGTGAGAGAACCAATGCTCCAGTTCTGATTTCAACCGAAAGACTTCGATTAACTCCATCATCATCATTTTTTTTAGGTAAGATCCTTCTTCTTCTTTAGATGCCCTCTTCTTCAAATCTGTCTAGATTTTTTTTCCCTTATTTTAGCAAAGCCAAACATTAAAACCCACAAAGAATCCACAGTTTTCAACAACCCCATCAGGTCATTCTTGAAGGAATTCTAGGGTTTTCAAATGGCATTCACTGATCAGGGGTTGGTAGGCTCCTGTTCTTTCCTCTTCGCGAGGTTCTGCCCCCAAATCAGTTTTATTTCTTCATTTACGTGTTTATTCAATTGGGTTTTGTTTTATAAGAAATTGGATCTGAATTTTTATTTTCATTGTGTGTTTGAGATCCTTATAGTGTGCTATTTGTTTGTTGTTCAGGTTGGTAAACATTAGCAAAAATGTCTACCTTTATGGGTGTTATTGTTTCGGATCCCTGGCTTCAAAGCCAATTCACTCATGTCGAGCTTCGTGGCCTCGAAACCAAGGCAAGTGTTTTTATTGAATTGATTTGTGCCTGATATCAGTTATACGTTGATGGATTATGGGAAATGAATTGTTGGAAACAATGGAAACACAATTTGTTCAGGGCATATCATAGGTATGATCGACCTCTTGAGCAACAATATGAGCACACTGATGATGGGGTGGATAAGGCTCAGTGGCGGATGCTTGTACAGTACTGGAGGAGCGAAAATTTTAAGGTGTATATGTTAAGTATTGTAGTTTAACTAGTACGATAGTTCATATGATTGAAAGGAATTGTAACTGTGAATTTGTGTTTGTATGCAGAAAGTCAGTGCACAAAATAAATCAAATCGCGGCCGATTGAAGATGATTCATCGATGTGGAACCATGTCATTTGCACGTAAATGGGAGGAAGAGGTAGCAATTTTTTTCCCAATGATTTCTATATAATGTATGTTATGTGCCATGCCGCTCATATATTACCCCTTAATGCATGAAGATGTACTAGCTTATGTATATTCTTTTAATGTAATTTGTATTATTCCAGAGAGAAAAAAACCCAAATGGACAAGAACCAGATCGTATTCAAATGTTCAAAGCAACTTACACATTATCTGATGGATTATTCCCTCAGCCTGAAGCAGCAAGGAGATATGTACGTTATATTCTATGGAATTATATAAATGTACCTAGTTAATGTGTTGTTCAAATGTTGTTAACCATCATAAACTATATTTGATCATTTATGGTTTATGGGTATGCACATCTGTTTTGATGCAGGAAATGGAACAACTAACACAGCCAACAAATGGCCGAGAGGGAGGGATGAGGCGTTTACAGATGTGATGGGGAGGGATGGACATGGGAGGGCCAAGATGTATGGGGTTGGCGTCACTCGAAAAATGCTCCGCAATGCAGTCGGGGATGAAGCTAATGCCAAAGTACGTGAACTAGTAGAATCACATGAGCTTACTAAGCAACAGCTGGTTGCAGCTCATGATGCAACTGCACAAGAGCTCGTAGCTACGAAGGATAAGCTGGCAGGCACTGAAGCAAAGCTGGAAACAACGACAGCAAATCTGGAGACAACCAATCGGAAGGTAGACACGTTGACCAATGATATGGAGGCATTTAGAGCATTCATGTCAAACATCCAACAGAGCATGGGATCCGCGACGCAGCCAAGCGGGGTGAGTAATTAAACTTTAACCATACGCACCTAAATACATGAATAATTAAACTTTAACCGTAGCTAATTTGAATGTTGAATGTTGTTTGAAAGCTAAAGTGATGAAATGTATGCTGAATGTTGAAATGTATGCTGAATGTTGAAATGTATGCTGAATGCTGAATCGTATGCTTCAATTGCTCAAATGTATGTTGAATGCTGCTTGAATGCTATTTGTATGCTTGTAAAAGGTTGCTTGGAAAAGTAGTAACAATTTGCTGAATGCATAGGTAAATGAACGTGAGAAAGCAGATGGCTCAGATCAGGGAGCTAGTAAAGCTCCCTCGTAGACACCCCCAGCTCTTTAAATTTTTGGGTTGGTTTTTATTACCGTGTCTAAATTTGAGTAATGCCATTTTGAATTTTTCTTTCTAGCAAAACTTGAAGTGTTCCTTATTGTGTTTGAAACAGGTGTAGTAATTATCAGTCGGGGGATTTGACAAAACCGGATAGAGCAGTTGATGGGATAATTGGGTTTGGGGCTCCAAGAGTGCTTTCTCATTGCTTGAAAGGAAAAGATGGTGGAGGGGGCATATTAGTTCTTGGAGAGATTGTTGAACCGGGTATTGTCTATAGTCCACTTGTTCCGTCACAGTACGTTTCTTCTTCCCCTTGAATGTTGTTTTACTATTAATCTTCCTTTCATGCTGTTTCATCTTCTCATTTTTCATTTCACTCGTTTCTGCGTAAATATAAATGTTGACATCTCATGAGTTACTCAAGCTTACGAGTCTAATTCATATGTTGGTTTTGGCACTACTCTATAACAGGCTTGATTGTGCTAGATAGATTACAAACGACGTATCTTCGCCACGGGGAAGAGTAGAGGCGGCCTTTATGTGTATATCTGATCTACACAATGCTGTGCGTAAAGTTAAGGAAGTCTGCTGGGGCGAGCCTGCGGGTGTTTTGTTGTTTCGACCAACATTTCTTTTTTCGTGTCAGGATGCTTCGTTGGCTTGCAGGATTGAGCAAAATGCGAGAATCATCATCTGCTGGGACTGAGAATATCTCTGTTTTTTGGACTGCAGGGAACTGCAAAACAGGATTGCAATTAGGGGGACGAGCAGCAGCACGGTGGGTGCGCACTGAACTGGGTAGTCTGTCGCAAAACAGAGTGTTCTCTGTTTGGATGGGTGCTGCGTTTACTGCTGTCTGAAGCTGCGATGACATGGACTGCTGTTGCGATGCTGTGTTCTGGCTGAGTGCTGCGGCCTGACTTGCTGCGTGGTTGCGGTTTTTGAGATTCTGCGGCTGCGTGGATGCGGTTATTGTGTGTACGCTGGTTGCTTATTCAGCCTTGAGTACACTCTGTTTTTGCTCAAGTCCTTGTTTGTTCTTAGCTTTTTGTTATTTCTTTTCAGGACAGTTGATTCAAAGATTGTTTCATTTTTTGGCTTTTGGTTAAATGCGGGTAACGTCGTAATGTACCCCGCATCGTTTTGTAAGATTTTTTGCTATATAATAAAGGTCTGGCATTCCATATATAGTTGCCCCTCCCCACTGGAGGTTAATATTAAAAATATATATATATAAGTGTTTTGTATCTAAGACAGTTAATAGTGTTTTTTGCATCATCAGTAAGATAAACTGGTTCTTTGTGCATTCTTCAATTCTTTTTTCTACGTGTGTGATATGTAGGTTGGTCGAGGTTCTCGTGGGAATGTGACCATCTTGCCAACTCTTGTTATTAATAATGTCTAGTATCGAGGTTTATATGCATCACTCTTCTAGTTTGAATTATTATGAGCATGTTTATTATCTGGGTGCACCAAGATGGTGTTTGACCATTATCTGAAAAATTGGTTCTTTGTCTTATTTTTCTTGTCCTGATTTTGTTACTCGGATGGTTTTGGTACCAATATCAGCTAATTTCTTACGGATTCACGCGTTTGGGACACTGAAATCCTAGTTTAGGTTTCGTTGTCAATTATGATGAAATTTTATGCTAAAAACCTGATTCTTATGATAGTTGACACTAATTATTATAATGGGATGTTTTTATGAGTTTAGGTTGATGGAGGGATTAGGAGCTGAGGACCCATCCGCTACGGCACCGTTTGCAAAGTGGAGAAATGATATCTCTAGGATTTTTCAGTATTATCTTGATAGATCAACCACTCATCCAGTTGGGAGATGGTCGGGGAAAGTAGTTGTTGGATTGATTTACGTTTTGCGCGTTTACTTCATTGAAGGATTCTATATCGTTTCGTATGGGCTCGGGATATATATCTTGAATCTATTGATTGGGTTTCTCTCACCGAAGGTTGACCCAGAGCGGGAATCATTGAATGGGGAATCGTTGCCAACGAAGGGTTCGGATGAATTTAGGTCTTTCATTCGCTGTCTCCCCGAGTTCAAGTTCTGGTAATTCAATGCATCATTATTTATTTACTTCATGCTTTACTTGATTCTTTACTGAGGCTTTGTTTTAGTTGAATATCTAATTTTTGTAAATCTGGACTTGCTTTAATGTCACATATGGTTTGGTTCACTCTGATAAGAATTTGTGTCCACTGTCTCTAGATTATGTTACTTTATGGTTTTATTGTTCTTATCTTGACAACTGATTCGAGATTCAGTTATTCTGCTATTAGTGCTCTCAGCTTTATACGTATAGTTTCTCTATTTTGAGATTGTTGTTCAGAAAGATGCCTTCCATTTCTTTTTTGCATTTTGTGACTCAACAATTTTAGTGAATGCAATTTCTCGGACACAGCAGTTAGTTCAAATTCTGAATGGAATCTGACACTTTCAAATTGTCGTATTCCTTAGTCCAAAACCATTATACTAGGAAGTGTGGTCTTGAAAGTTGGAATTAGATTTCATACAGATAGTCTGATATGCACAGAAAGGGAATGATCCCCTGTAACACCCCTGAATTTCATAAAGATAATTTATTTTATTTTTAATTAAATAAAATAGGGTTACATTTAATTGATGTGAATTTCGAAATTAGGGTTTTATTTGGTTAGTTAAAGGGCGGGTGTTCTCAGAATTTTAGTGGGGGCGAATAGCCACCCACACTACATAAAGAGAAAACCCTCTTTTCTTTCTCCTTCCTTATTCTTCCTTCATCTTTTCCTCTATGTTTTCTTCTTCGATGGAGGCTGAATCTGGAGATCGAGATCTATTGCACCAAAACAAGAAGATATTTCACGGTTAAGAAGGGAAGGAGGGAGGGAATGCGAACTTGAAACCTTTGGTAAAGATTTACTTGTATCTTCTTCTTAGTAAAATCTCTTCTGAGTTATATTTACTTCTGTGTTCATCATGCTTTATTGTGTGTGCAAAAGAGTATTACAACTTCAATTCCCAAACAAAAATGGTCTTTCTATGTCCAATATAGCTTCAACACAAACCATGTTAAGGTTCCTTCAAACCCCAATTCACAATACAATTAGTGTCACTATTAGAACAAGACCCATATCTTCTAGTTCTTCTTCTTCCACCAACATCAACTCATTCACAGTTACTTACCTCATTAACTCATGTGGTTTATCAGAGCAGAAGGCACTCTCAATATCCAAAAAGTTTAGATTCAACACCCCATCAAAACCTGATGCAGTTCTTACACTTTTGAGAAATTATGGATTCACTAATACCCATATCTCCAATTTTGTTTCTAAGCGTCCATCATTGCTTTTAGCAGATGTTCATGAAAGCCTCCAACCCAAGCTTGATTTTTTCTATTCTATTGGTCTGTCTGGTCATGAGCTTGGAAAGGTCCTATCTGGGGATCCGGGTGTGTTGACTTGTAGCTTAGAGAAGCAAATTATTCCCTCGATTGATTTTCTTAGAAGTGTAGTTCATACGGATGCTAATGTTGTTACGGTGTTTAAGCAGTCTACCTGGACTGTTGATTCTGAAAAAAAAGTATTGTACCCAATATTGTGTTATTGAGAGCTCATGGTGTGTCGGACTTTCATATTTTGTCGTCATTGAAATCCAATCCTAGGGTGTTCTTGAGCAATACTGATCGGTTTGTTGAGTTCGTAGAGAGGACTAAAGAAATGGGGTTTGACCCTAAGAAGCTTGTATTTGTGAATGGTGTGCGTGCATTGATGTATGTGAAATCGATATGGGAAGCAAAAGTGGAGGTTTATAAAAGATGGGGTTTAACTGAAGAAGAGATTCGTAGGTCATTCCTAGTGCAACCTTTCTTTATGCTGCAATCCGAGGAGAAGATAATGAGCATTATGGAATTCCTTGTAAACAAGGTGGGTTATAGTCCATCACAAGTTGCTCGACAGCCAGCTGCAATAATGTTAAGCTTGGAAAAGAGGATCATCCCAAGGTGTTTGGTATGGCGTGTTCTAAGCTCGAAGGGTCTGGTCAAGAAAGAGATGAGCTTAAGTACTATCTTGTTAAAATCTAATAAGATTTTCTTGGAGAGTTATGTGATCAAGTTTGAGAACCAAATTCCTGAACTTCTAGATATATTCCAAGGGAAGGTCAATAGCATAGAGCACTTATTAGGCAAAAAATAAAAAAAAGGGAGACTGCAGCATGAAGGTTTTGTAAAATGTTCTCAGTTAATGCACAGGTAAGTTGGTGAGAAGTTTTCTAAGGGAGATTTGATGTCATTTGGTGGAATCCTTTTGTGTATGACAGGTTCAGAAGCTATGTTTGCTGATCTCGGACACTTCTCACAATTATCAATCCAGGTTTAGGTGGCCTGTGACTGCAATAGCTGTTCTTTCAGCAGTTGTAGGAAGCCCAAGGCTGTATGCGATCTGATTCTGGATCCAAGTTGACACTCGTAATTGACGGAAACTGTTTGATTTATGCATTGGATCCAGCTTTACGACAAGATCTGCTTGAACGTAGTTTGAATTGCAATTCGGTAGTTTGTTGTCGAGTTTCTCCACTACAGCAATCACAGGCGGCAGGATGATGGGACGATAGCGTTGGCTGCGCAATCCTTTGCGATTTGCAATTTCGGTGAGTTTTCTTCATTCTTTCTCTTTTACTGTGAGTTTTCTTATTCTATGTGTTTTGCAAATCCTTGTTTCTTGACTAAATTAGTGATTGTATTTGTAAGGATTTGATGATGGGGTTTGTGAGTTTTGTTGCCAGGATGTGTGGTTATGATTTGGATTTTGGTTTGGTGGTGTGATGACCTGTATTTGTGTGCCTTTGATGATTTTGGATTGGATTCTTAGGCTTGTTATATTGCTTGATTTAAATTCCATTTCAAAGGTTTTGGGTGTAAGGTGTAAGTGAAACTCTTAGCCCTTTATCTCTTTGGATGAGCAATTCAGTATACTGTATGTATATTGCTTGTATGGAAATGACGAGTTTCATTTCAGGAAATCCAATTGTGAGATTTTAGATATGTTGAGAATGAGGTTGCCTTATTTGTGGTGTTTTGTGTTGCAAACGCTTGCTCTCAAATATTTGTGATCTGTTTGATGTGTGAGATTTTCCTAGCTTGCTGGGTTCATGTTTGGGGTCACCCATGTTTACCATTTTATTGATTGAGTGTGACTTTGTTTGGTTGGTGTTTGAATGGTTGATGAATATTAATGCATTGTGATAAATTTGGAGATTTGTATGCATATTGACTTGTTTATGCATTATGAAGAATTTGGATATTTGAATCAAGGGGTGGCTTGATTGCCATATTGTTACATAGCATGATTAATGAATATGCTATGTTTTCCCCAAAAATGTGGGTGGATAGATTGTGAATCAATTTACGAATGACAAAATGTCATTGTGGAGGAATATTGAATTATGAAAATAAATGATATTGGTAAGCATTGATTTCTGAAAATATAAACCACTTGGGCTTGTATCACTTAGAACTACCACATCTCTTTGGTTTATTATTTCCCATCTCTTACTAGAGAAACTAAATGACCTGCGGGTCGTCTTGCGGAGTTGGGGCACCCATTTCTTACTAGAGAAACTAAAATAACCTTCGGGTTAGTCTTGCGGAAATGTGGTGAGTTTGTATGCCTAAAATAGGCTTTGATATTTATCCGTCAAAAATGTGACGTGAGTTTATGCGCATTGATAGCCCAAGGGTGGCTTTTGGTACTCATATAGTTAGGGGTATCCGCGATGCATGTCTGTATGTGATGTCCCCACTTGGGCATGGATGACGGAGTAGTCCTCCTTTATATGAGAGAGGCATACGGGCATGTATGTTCGGCACAGAGGTGGTGCGAATGTGGTATCGTCTAAGTGATCAATCCGTTAAAAAGATGAACCTAATTCAAATAAAAAGAATAAATAACGTTGCATTGTTTCTAATTCTTTTTATGCAGGATGGCAAGTCCACTAATATTTCTGCAGGTCCGACTTGCCATAGTCAACTCCTATAGGGTAAGTACAGGTAAATGCATATTTACATATTAGGATGATGATATGATTGCCTCGTTGAGGAACTAAATTCTTTGGACTGTGCTTTCTTGCATCACACCTTTGCCTCGTTGAGGAACTACCTATTGGTGTGATGGTTTGTTGTTTGTGTTTAGCCTGATGTTTATCACGTGCGATTTTATTGATTTTTGGGATGAAGATTTCTCACACCAGCTTTATTGCTGACCCAAGTGAGCTTTTGCTTCTTGGGTACATTCCTTTGGGAATGTAGCCGATTAGCTTTTCAGGTTCAGAGACTTTTGAGCAGCGTTACGGGAGTTCCGCTAGTGGGGCTAGCGACGTCAGTTTTTCCTGGTTAGAGTTTTGTTAAAATTTTTAGTTTGTTCTATTTTTCTAAACTATATTTTCTCATTGCTGCTAAATGTTTCTGTTGTTATTGAACTTTCACGTCTCGAGTTTTGGGAAAATGGATAATCCTACGTGGATTTTAGGATTTCGTTTTTCTCGAAAATTGGGGCGTTACATCCCCAGTGGACGCATATTGTGGGTTTGGATGTATAGTATAGTGGGTGATAGTTTGGGAGGTTTTATTTTTTAATTTTTATTTTTTTTTGAATTCATCAAGTTCAGCCAAGGCAATACTCTATGGTGGGTGACAGTTATGTCCACTTCTGGTGCAATACAAGCTGTGTTTACAAATGATTTGTTGCATAGTCCAATAGACTAATAAGGTGAGGCATATGCATATTTGCATAATCAAACAAGCCGCCTACCTGCCTGTTTTAATGCATGGCGGATAAATACTGTTTTTCTTTTCAACGCTTTGTTAATAAGTTGTATGCCTGATTTGTAATGCCTCGTGAATAATCTGTCACCCTTCTCCTGAAAAGAGCATAAGTTTGTATGCCTCGAGTGCCTTTGCTAGTTGGGACAGAGGGATTGGTAGGATTTTGTTTTTTAGTTACTATCTAAAGCCACAAACCCATCCTTCTTCCAACCTGGGAAGGGTGTCAGTGAAGAATGAAGAGTTGGAATTTGGATGAATATTGCTTTGTTGTGTGTGTCACTTGCTTTCCATGTTACACCATGTATTATATTGCTGGGCGAGGTACACATCTGTTTTGGACTTTATTTGTGTAAGTTTTTGTTTAGCATATGGTCTTATATAATCAGGGTAATGATCTGTGGGCTTATTTACTCTGATGATTTTGCAAATTGTGAGTTTAATGCAGTTCTGGTGATGTTGGTGAACTGATAATAGCCACGTCGGAAGACCAAGCTGATGTAGATCTTAAAGCAATTACTGTGTGCAATTACTGTATGTAAAAATTTTGTTTTATGTATCATAGACGATCACAATTTTGTTTTATGTAGTTATCTCAATTTGAGGTTGACAGTATTTGGGATTGTATTTTTTTTGTGATGGACAATTTATTGAGTATATGAAAATTAATTTAATTTTGTTCAGGTTTAAGATGTTTATAATTTGCCAAAAAAAAGTATTTCTATTCGGGACAAAAAAAAGGATATGCCAAAAAAAGTATATGTTTATAATTTAATTAAGATGTTTATATGTTTATAATTCTATAAGATGTTTATAATAAAAAAGTATTTTATTAAGATGTTTATAATTTTATTATAAAATTAATATAATGACAAAAAAAAGTATATGCCAAATTTTAAAATTAAGATAATTTAATTATAAAAAATTTATTTTTCAATTTTATTTTGTTAGCCACGACAATCTGCCCGTCGCTAAAGAAATCTATTCGGGACTTAGCGACGGCACGAAGCCGTCACTAACTAGCCACGGCATTATGGCCGTCGCTGATCAGCATTTCTATTCGGTACTTAGCGACGACACGAAGCTGTCACTAACTAGCCACGGCCATCTAACCGTCGCTAATGGGTATTTCTATTCGGGACTTAGCACGGAACGAAGCCGTCACTAATTAGCCACGGCAATCTGGCCGTCGCTGATCAACATTTCTATTCGATACTTAGCGACGACACGAAACCGTCGCTAGCTAGCAACGGTAATCTGGTCGTCGCTAATATGTATTTGAATTTGGAAATTAGCGACGACACTTTTCAAATTAATGACGGTGTGTAGCGGTCGCCAATTAGCCACGGCTATTCTGCCGTCGCTGATTCAAATAGCGACGATAATAATTGCTACGGGATGGCGACGGTTGGTGTGCCGTCACTGTTTTGATTTAGCTAAGATTTTGGGTCAATTTGCAACGGATTTTAGCAGTTGCTGATGTCAATTTTTTTGAAGTAAGCGGATAATATCCAATGTTTAAAATGTTAAAAATAATGTGAGCATTATCACACCTCACACCCAAATCTTAAAATATAAAAATGGATCAATTGTTATAATATGCAGCCATACACATTTAGGGATGGCAGTGGGGGATTTTCACGGATATCCGCCCCACTCGCCTCGTTTGGGACGAATTTGGTTAAGGGTGGATGAAGGTTGGGGCGGATACGGATATCCAAACTGTATCCGTTTATTATTCAGGGCGGATACAGATTTGGCCATATCCGCCCCACGGATGTCTGTTTAACCGATTAAATTACTATAATGCCCTTAGACTATAAATAGGAAATAAACCCCTCTCACATACTCATTCACTCATTCACAGTCTCACAATCTCATTTCGCAATTCGCCTATCACAGAGCGAAGGCTCTCTGTGTGCTCGAAGGCTCGAAGCCTTACTGGTGGTCGATCGAAGCCTCTCTGTGGTCGAGCGTGGTGGTCGATCGTAGCCTGCCTCTCTGGTGGACGATCGAAGCCTCGAAGGTGGTTGAAGGGTGGTCGAAGTAGAAGCCTTCCTCTCCTTTTTCTCCCCTACTGTGAGAAAGATCGAGATCTCTAATCTGAGATCTCTAAGATCAAAGATCCCTGCCTCTCTGGTGGTCGATCGAAGGCTCGAAGGGTGGTCGACGTCGAAGCCTTCCTCTCCTTTTTCTCCCCTACTGTACAAAAGATCGAGATCTCTAAGATCTGAGATCTGAGATCCAGATTCTTTAGATCGATTTTTTTTTGTTATAATTTTGTATCTTGATTCTTTAATTCTATTTTTTTTAAATTTTTTGTTATAATTTTTGAATTTTTTACCAGTAAGAATCTTTGTGCTTCTTGGATGTTTTGTGAGCTTTCACCTAATACAATCTATTATAGATAATGATATTGGTTAGCAAGTTTTGAAAATATGGTTGATATGAGTTTGATGCTATGATCGGGGTGGGGACCCGACAATCCAATAATAGAACCGCAAATCGTAAACAAATTGGTAAGGCGGGGCAGATATCCTCCAATCCGCGCAGGGCGATTATGATTTTTAATTAACTTTATAAACAGATTGGCGGGTTTAATGGAAGTTCACCCAAAATTACATTTTTAGTAATCATTTGCATTTGTGGTAGATTTTTTGTCAGCCAATATCTCAACATGCATACATAGCACATGTGAGCAATTTAGTCATACACAAATAGCCCTTCGTTCATTGAAAATAAGTCTAACTTTGATTAGTTCGAGGGTTATTAAGGAAATGCCTTTTTCGACTTGTCAGACTTGTCAACCCCTCATCATTTTGACCAATGCAACTTTGCCTCCCAAAATCATCTACTGTTGGTTTACCCTCCAAAATTATTGCTTTGGATTTAACTCCATCATCAACCACATGCATTTTTTGTTCAAAGTGACTAATCAATATTGGGAGTTCAAGTTGCATTAGGCAAATGATTGGAGGGTAAGTGCCAAAAGCTCTTGAGAAATTATGAGTTAAACTGAAGGTTAAGATAGGAAAGGGTAGAATAGCTAAGCTGGTCCTTATTTAAGTAACCTCATGAATATAATGCAAAAAATATATTTTCAACTAACCTCATGAATTCTTCCAATCCCGGTCTTTAAATCCCAAACTCAACGAGACATTTTTAGTCTTAATCCATAAACTTTCAAATTCAGCCACTTTCGACAAGTTTCGGCCGATTGGACCTTGCAATGTAATTTATAAACATGTCTCCAAGATTTTGGCAAATTGTATGAAACCATTGCTTGACAACATCATCTCCCCAAATCAAGGGGACTTTCTTCAAGGACGATCCATCTCGGATAAAATCAATCTTGCACATGAGGCCTTTTTTTCCAAATGAAACATTGTCTCAAGAAAAAACAAGGTTAGATGACACAATCAAAATTGATATGTCCAAAGCCTATGACAGAGTAGAATGACCATTTCTCCTTCAAACCCTTAAACAATTGGGTTTTTCTGGCAACTGGATACAACTCATTGAGCAATGCATTTCAACCTCCTCTCTTCGCATACTGCTTAATGGCTCCCTCTTGGAAACGATCAAACCTACTAGGGGTATTCGCCAAGGTGACCTCTTGTCTCCATATCTCTTCATAATCATCGTTGAAGCTCTATCCCGCCTGTTGGCTCGAGCAGAAGCCAATAGTATGCTTCGAGGCATCCAACTGCGGCAACAATCTCCTTCCATCAGCCACATCCTCTATGCAGATGACCTCTTGCTCTTCTGTAGAGCTTAACTTGCCAGGCTTACTCTGTCAAGGATATCCACACGGAATCCTCTGTGTTCTATAGTTCAAATGTTCATCCCAAGCACACCGAGATGATTAACAGAATTATTGGCTCTAGGCCGTATAACCCAAAAGACAAATATATTTGGGTTCTCCCCTTTTTCTTTCAAAAAAGAAAGCCTCAGATTTCCAATTCCTTGTGGAAAAAATTAACAACAAATTATCTTCGTGGAAATCTAAGGTCATGTCTCAAGCAGGAAGGACTGTTATAATTAAATCAGTTCTCCACTCCATCCCAGTATACAATATGCAAACATTTCTTCTACCATCTTCGACCACCACTCAAATTGACACTCTAGCCCGAAACTTCTGGTGGAATGGTACGGAGGATGGGAAAGTGAAACATTTGTGCACTTGGAAACGTATTGCCTTGCCTCAACATATAGGAGGCCTCAACATTCCACCAGTCAGAATCAAGAATCCAGCTCTCAAAACTAAACAGGTTTGGCATGCTACGGTGCAACCGATCAACCCCTCTATTCTGCAACTTACTTTCGAAACAAGAGCATGTTTCAACTTGATAAACCCCCGACCGCATTTCGTCTATCTAGGATCTCTGGATTAGGGACATGTCTCACCAACCTCAATGGAATGAAGACATTGTCACATCTTTGTACCCACAACCAGTGGCAAATGATACTATGAATATCGTCATTTGCCCATCCACCTCTCCAGATACCCTAATTTGGAATTTTTACAAACGTGGCCCTTTCTCGGTCAAAAGTGCCACCAAAGCCTTTGTGCTTACTAATTTTGAAACTTCCACATCAGGACCCCTTGAATTTTGTCTCACTCCTAAAATCTCAATGATTATGGCGAATCAAGGCCCCAGCTAATATTATTCTCTTGTTGTAGAAGGTCTCCCAAAACCTGCTATCCACTTTGACTAACTTATCTCGGATTCATTTCCCTGACAATAATTGTTGCGTTTTTTTGTCAGAATCAGCTCGAGGACATTACTCATCTCCTTTTTTCTTTTTCCCATAGTCCAGAGACTTTGGCTTCTTTCCAGTGACGAAGCCAAGATTTTTGTTGAAGGGGGGCGGACGATGAATCCTAATTAATTAATGATAATATAATAACTAATTATATTAACATAATTTTTTTTTGAAATTTGAACATTACATAAATATATGCAAAACATCAATTGTTAAACAAACCTCCATCTAATTTATGGGGGAGGAAAATTGATCCAACAAGCTACTTTGCAGGAGCATAAAAGATAAGTATATGGGAGACAAATCAAATTGGTATATAAAGTTAAGGGACAAAAATTAATTTCAAATGTAAAGTTATATGTTTACAAAAAAAAATTACGTCATTTGCTAGTTTTCCTATAAAATAGCTAATTAGGTTATTTGTTATTTTTCCCTATAAAAAAATTTAGGTTATTTGTCTCCCTGGGACTAGCGATCAATATGCGTTGGCTGTCAAAAGGCTCACGTTGATTATCAAAATGTTCTTCAAACAATAACCCACAGATGAATCTGGAAAAACTAATGAGTTGAATTTTTCATGTATCTCCATGAAAATTTATATGAATAAAAATACAAAACTAGACCTCGATATACGAATTCATCTCAAGAAAATACTTTAAAAAAATTTATTCCTCAAAGCAGACAAAAGAGGTTGGGGTTGTTGATGATTGGTGGCGAGATGGTTGTCGGTCTCGCACAGATAGATGGAGAAGGAAAGAAGAAACGGGCGAGGTCGTCGGCGTTGTAGAAAACATGGGAAGAGAGGAAGGGGTGGGGCAAGATGGTGTCGTCGGCGTCGCATAATCGGCAAAACAAAAAAATCAAAAGGCAGTGAGGGGCGGGTGCCCCCATTTGACCCTCTTAAATTCGTGTCTGCTTATTTCCCCCCTCCCTATTAATTGGGCCTACACCAACCTTCCTAACCATTCGGTTAGCGATTTCCTTAAGTTTTTTTGGGAAACTGTCGGGGCTTATCCACTGACTTGTGATGAGATGCTATCTCAGATCATGGTAATCATTTTTTCGATTTGGCAAGATAGGAATGACATGATTTTCCAAAAGCATAAGTTTTCCATCCAGAACTTTATTCAGATCACCAATCACACTTGGTCTACATGGCAAAAACAATGGTTCCTTACCGCTCACTCTAAGAATCAAGATAATCAAACCACGTCCTTGCACCATGTCCTTGAAACAGCAGCTTGCGACAATCTGACCCATGCCATGAGTCTTAACCCTATTAGCAGTCATTCCTCAGATAGAGAATCTTTATTTGAGGATCATACTTCCAGATTACACACCATCCATGATCAGATTAATGTCGCTAGGAATCACAGACTTAACTCTTTGTCCATAACTATACCTACTAGTCTTTCCCATGATATAATTGTGGTGTCTTATGATGCTTGTTTATTTGCATCTTCACAGCAGGGAGCTTTTGGAATCTTGGCGGTGGATGCTTTTGGGAGGATACGTGCTAGGTTAGCTGACACGATCCTTGGCCAGGTAGCAGATAGTACCATGGTCGAATGTTTTGCTGCGAAAACATCTTTACTACTTATCCAAGCAAGGAATTGGCAAACCGGGTTGCTTCTAGGAGATTCTGGGAACTTACACTCTCTTTTGCAGGATGAGATGGGGGATCAGCGAACAAACTCTAAATGGACGTGGAGATCGATAGTGTGTGTAGTATACGGACACTTCTTTCATGTCTCTTTGGCTGGTCATGTAACTTTATTCCTAGGACTCTTCTATTGCAAGACAAGGACTATGTAACCATATTAACTATTTATAATATATGCATTATCAAAAAAAAAAAACCTCATGAATGTGTCATCTGGCAATTGGATTTATTACATTGGTGTTTCTTCCTTATTTAACAATTGATAAATTGACCACTGGGTATTGACTTTCTGTCTTCCTCAATAAGAGCACCCTACAATTCTATTTTATTTTTATTTTTTTGCAATTTAATAACTTTATGCTAACTCATCCATTTTTAATTTATTGTAGGAAAGAAAAACTTGACTCTTGTGAGACACACAAAGAACGAAGGTTCTTCGTCGTTCATTGTTAAATGTAGTTTAAATAAAGATACGAAGGAGAACTGTTTGGTAAAATTTTCAACGAGGGCACATGCCTTGATGTGTTACCTTCTCCGCGAATGAGTGATAATACAATAGTTGTCTATGGTGTGGAATGTGCACATCGGAATAAAATTATATTGACTATTGAGACAAGTACTTGCTGAAAAAGTTAGACCGCTCAACTTTAACCATTCACAAAATTGATCGTTGTTTAATCGCTTTCCCACAAAAAAAAGGGTTGAAGATCTACGACTGTGCCTTGGTTGCACCTATGGAATAACCTTTGTGACTAAGGAAGCAGAAGGAGCAATTGAGTTGCTTCAAACGATCAAAGTCTTTCACTTAAGATTTCATGGAACCTTAACACTTCCTAGAACCTATAGTAATTTCTGTGAGTTGCAAGTTTTGCAGTTGGAGGAGATGATTATAAAAGATGGAGGGTTGTTTAGCCAGATGCTTGATATATAGTTTGTTCCCTTGTGAAAACCTTGGTTTTAAGAAACTTTAATATTAATAATTTGAGAAAGTTGGGTATTTCTTTTCTACAACTTGAGGAATTAATGATACTAAGAGATGAACAATTTTGTACACCTGAGGGTAAATATTTGAAGATTGAGATAAATGCCCCGAAACTCAAACAGATAACATTGGTTGGTGATTTTTTGCGTCGAGATTATTATTCTCTTAATTAGATTTTAACTGGTATAGTTAAGCCCGAAGTTATAGTTATTGGCTTCACCTTTACATTAGAAGTGACAGTTAGAGGTATCACGAAACTTCTTAACAAGCCTGAGGATGTAAAAGAGTCATTATTGTGCTTATTCATTTGAGGCTATCAAATTTTCCGAATTATGAGTTTGTTGTTCCAGCAATTGAAAAGCTCCCGTCATATAGAAACACTTGTCATGCATGCATGTACTGAAATTCTGGATGGAAATGTGGGAGGAATTCAATTCGGAAATCCCAGTACGTACACCACCACCTCAAGACACTCTTAAGATGAACTTTCAAAACTCTACCGATGAAGTGAAATTTCTGGAAGGCATGTGAATTAAACCCCAATTCAATTGTTAGAGGATAAACCAATATATTGCATTAGGCAAATGATTGGAGGGTGAGTGCAAAAGGGTCTTGAGGAAATTATGAGTTAAACTGAAGGGCAAGATAGGAAAGTGTAGAACAGCTAAGCTAGTCCAGTGGGTGTGTAAAGTAATGGGGTTGGAACTTGGAAGGTTCTTCTTTTCCACGCGGAGTAGTTGATTCTTCAACCCTTCCTTTCTTCCTTCTTTGAAATTTATATTTCGGCCATAAAACGCAACCCCTGCCTTCTCTTCCAATTCAATCCAGCTTGTTTGAAGATGGCAAATTACTCTGCTCCAATGCCTGCGATTGGCTTGTATATTGCGGCAGCCTCTTTCATATGTTTTCTCTTCCTGTTTTTTGATATATGCTCTGGATTTCGAAATAGAAAGCCATGGCTTCCTTGTCGATTTTTCCCACTCAACTCACTTACTCTATCTCTTTTAGCAGTAGCTACAAAGCTCCCAGTTGATCTCACCACACCAATGCCCAGTGCTCTCGACCAATTATCTAAGCTTATTGGTACAACCATGATTTGCATTTCCATGGGCTTCTTTTTCCCTTCCATTGTTGCCGTACCAAAATCAGAATGCCTCTCCAATTTGGCTGCCTTGACCATATTTGTAATCACTGTCATGGTCAATATTTGCATACAAATGAGTACGGGGGTGATCTTCTGTTTCTTTGTTGAACACACTCTAATCTTATTTTTCATGTTGTTGTTCCTAGTAAATTTATGGGGTTGCTTCTTTTGGGGTACTAAGTTGAAGGATTGGTTCTCAGATGAAGTTAGAAATCGCCTCATCAAAGGTGAAAAAAGTACAATGATGCATCGACTGGTATTGTGCCATGTGGATTGTTATTGTAAAAATCCACAAGCGGTGATTTCTACAACCCATTGCAAGAAAACAACGGGTATCCTTTCTGCATTATGTACCATGGTTTTATGTGAAGCGCTACTTCGGTCTCTTGTTTTTAAGAAGATCAGTTTTCATGGAGGACATTCTGATTATAAGTGGTCAATGTGGCTGGTGGTTGTATCTCAGATTGTTATTGTTTTATTGGGTTGTATGGGCAACTTGTTCAGATGGATAAACTCGTATCATACCTATGCATTTGGTCAGGATGTTGATAAGGCTATGATATCTCAGTTTTTGCACCCTAATGTTAGGTTGATTTTCATGCTCATATTGTTTATTTTTTTCCTATGGCCCATAGAAACACTTTCCTTGGCTTTTGTGAAAATGATGAAACGTGTCGGCATTATGCAGCAGAAAGAAGAAGTTGATGAAAGAAATGTGGCACAGGAGAAATGTAAGGAGGAGAGAGAAAGATGGACGGAAGCAATGAAAATGAAGTCTCCCACTCATCTAATCCAACTATTGTCCAAAATTCATCCTTCTCAAACACCATTTTCTAGTTACATTCAAAGATTCTATGAAACTCACAAATCTCATCTCCCTGATCAATACAAAGTATCTTGTCTTTCACTCGTACTCCTGAACCAAAAGGCTGCTAACAAACTGGAAAGAGAAGTGGCAAGATCTTTAGTATGTGCGTTTGATGAAGTCTTTGAAATAATTTATTTTATTGACAAGAAAATGAGTACCTCCATCTTCGAGAAAGAGAAGACAAATGTGGCCAAAGAATTGTGGACGAAGATATGGGATCTCAAGAATCTACATGACTATGATTCATGGGAACCGTTCATTGAGCTAGACGACGATGGTGGATTTTTAGCCAGGAAAAATTAGCTGTTGAAAGATTATTTGATGACTCCAATAATACTATACAACAATTATTTGTTGACATGCTATGCAGTTTTCTTGCCAAACTTCCTCAGGCTATACTCAAGGATGTCGTAGAAAACCGGCTTGGAGATCACGAAAAAATAATACAATGTGCCATTCAGTACCTTTTGAAGCTCGAAATGTTGGAGGGCATAATTCAATGGGAGTTCCCTAGTGAAACAAATATCACGAACTTGATAACTCCTCATCAACAAGTTTCATCAGGTGCTGCAACAATTCATCAATATACTCAAGCTGTCATTCCCCATCAGCTGATGGAAGAACATGAGGTGATTTTAGAGGTACAAAGTGTTCATGGTGCGTCCAGCGAAATTGAAGAAATGTAAATAATTGCAAAAGCAAAGCCAATGTTAAATTTTTCATTTCCATTTCCATTTCATGATGTTATGAAACTATGTTTTTTGCTAATTTGCAAAGAAATGATGTGATTATCTTTTATCCTTGAACCCCTTTCACCTCAAATGTCACCGTTGGTGTTCGAATCCCGAACTTATATATACCATCCGTCACAAGTCTACTAGTTGAGCTAGTATCTCGTTTGCTAAATGGTGTAAATTGACGTTATGAATAATTTGTTAAAGTTTCATCTTGATTCAACAAGCACTACTTGAGCTAGTTCTACCTCGAGACGTATGTGATTAAATATGAACCGTTAGATTTTATCTCGAGATGTGTGCGATTAAATTCGGATCGTTAAATTTTCTCGAGGTGCATGTATGAGTGAATATGACAATCAGATGTACCTTGAGATACGCGTGATAAAATATGGAGCATTGGATTTATCTCGAGATATGTGTGATTTCATATCAAAGAAGTTCAAAGAAGATAAAAGAAGATCATATAAAAAAAGATTAGATCAGATCGAAGAATATCAGTTCAAAAAAGATCAAAGAAGATCAAATAAGTTCAAAGAAGATCTGATCAAAGAAGATCAAATCAAATAAGATCAGATAAGATCAAAGAAGATAAAAGAAGATCAGAGAATATCAGATCAGATCAAAGAATATCAGATAAAAGAAGATCAAAGTAGATGAGATCAAAGAAGATCAGATCAATGAAGATCAAAGACTAATTGGTTTTAAAAAAAAATTAACACTAAAGAGATTAGCTACGGCAAATTGTCATGGCTAATTAGTTTTTGATTTTTCACATTAGCGACAGTACACCGTCGCTAATTGGTTTAAAAAAATTAAACACTAAAGAGATTAGCTACGAAAATTTGCCGTGGCTAATTGGTTTATGATTTTTTACATTAGCGACGACAATTGGTTTGAAAAAATTACAATAAAGAGATTAGCTACGACAATTTTCCGTGGCTAAATGGTTTTATTTTTTACATTACCAACGGTCAATAACCGTCGCTAATTGGTTTTATTTTTTTAAATTACAATAAAGAGATTAGCTACGGCAATTTGCCATGGCTAATTAGTTTTTGATTTTTTTATATTAGCGACGGCAACATGCCGTCGTTAATTGGTTTTTTAAAAAAAAATTTACGCTAAAGAGATTAGCTATGGCAATTTGCCGTGGCTAATTGATTTTTGACTTTTTATATTAGCGACGGCAAATTGGTTTTTAAAAAAATTATATCACTGATCCGGGTGAAACCTCATCTCAACCGTCAATAACACCAAAAAATTTAGCTGAATCCAACGCACTAAACCAAACCACGTCATCAATCCGCATGAAACTAATACAACCAATCCCCTTCAATTACCTTTCTCTATATAAATTTCAATTTTTCTACAAACCAACTTAAACAAAAATTTCTCTCAACAAAAAAATTTCTCTCAACCTTCAGAGAAGAAACCCACAAAGGAGAAGTCTACCGCTTCCTCGACACTGATCCTGGCCGCCTCCCTCAACACTGATCCTGGCCACCTTTCTCTCCATTCCCTTCCTCCACCGCCTCTCTCGGAGATCTGAGATCTCTTAAATATGAGACCTGAGATCTCGGAGAGATCTCCAATATTCTATAGATCGAATTTTATTTAATTCTTTTTTTGTCATTTTTGTATGGATTCTTTGTAATTTTTGTATGATATTCTATAGATTGTGTAACTTTTTGTTATAATTTTGATCAATTAAGTTTAGTTTTGGTAGTTGATATTAATTTTCAGAATGGAAAATCATTAACAGCTAATTTCATTATAAAAATGAAATATAATTTGTAATTTATAATTCGTAAATTTCATTTGTCAATATGATTTGCAACAAAGTTATCCCTAAATAGCCATGAGAAATACCGTGTCTGTTTTGTCAATTAGATTTGCAATTTAGCGACGGCATGTCGTCGCTAATATAAAAATAATGTAAAAATATTTTTTTTAGAAAATCAATTAGCCAAGGCAAAATGCCGTCGCTAATATAAAAATAATGTTAAATTTTTTTAAAAAAAAATCAATTAACCACGGCTAAATGCCGTCGCTAATATTAAAATATTTTTTAGAAAATCAATTAGCCACGGCAAAATGTCGTCACTAATATAAAAATAATGTTAATGTTTTTTTTAAAAATCAATTAGGCACGACTAAATGTCGTCGCTAATATTAAAATTATGTTAAAATATTTTTTGTAAAAATCATTTAGCCACGGCTAAATGTCGTTGCTAATATTAAAATATTTTTTTAAATACCATTTAGCCACGGTAAAATGTCGTCGCTAATATAAAAATAATGTTAAAATACCATTTAGCCACGGTAAACTTTCTGACCTAGCACGGTTTTTTTGCCGTGGCTAATTAGCGACGGGATATTTTCCGTCGCTGATTCAAATAGTGACGATAATATGAGCTACGGTAGTTGTGTCGTCGCTGATTCCTTTTAGCTACGGTTTTAGGACAATTAGCAACGGATTTTAGCCGTTGCTAATTTCAAATTTTTTGTAGTGTTAATTAATCTAATGAAACTAAATATGGTCCAAAACTTTGGACTGAAATTTGGTATTCATCCGGAGCATGGATTTCCAACACCAAAGCATCACATTTCCAGCAACACGTAACAAATTAAAATCATAAGAAAGGGTACATCAAAAGTTTCACAAATTATTCATGTCTATTACCTGCAGTGACAGAGCCAATATTTATGTTGAAGGGGGGGGGGGGGGGGGGGGGGGAGTAATGAGTTATAATTAATTAATGATAATATAATAATTAATTACTTTAATAAAAAATTAATTTGAACAATACATAAATAACTATACAAAACATCAATTGCTAAACAAAACTCCATTTAATCTATGGGAAAGAAAATGAATCCAACAAGCTACTTTGTAGGTGCACAAAAAATAAATATATGGGAGACAAATCAAATTGGTATATAAAATTAATTTCAAATGTAAAATTAGATGTGGACAAAAAAATGGGTTATTGCGACTTGTCACCTATCATAAATAGCTAATTAGAGGTTACCCTATCATTGAACACTATTATAGTCTCCCCACAGGACTAGTAATCAACGTGCAATGACTGTCAAAATGCTCACGTTGATTACCAAAATGTCTTTCAAACAATAACCCATAGATGAACATCGAGATACAAACATGTATCTTGAGAAAAAACTTAATGGATAAAAATTTTCATGTATCTCCAGAAAAATCCTATGAATAAAATACAAAACTAGATCTCAAGATACGAATTCATCAAGAAAATACATTTTTTTTAAAACTTATTCCTCAAAAAAGGAAAGAGGTTGATGTGGTTGCTGATTGTTGATGGCGATGGTGGGAAAAACAACAAAGTCAAGCGAAAAGGAGCGATTGCTGGTGTCGCAGTAAACAGATAGAGGAAGCAAATGAGAACAGATAGAGAGAAAGGGGTGGGGCATGACTGATTCGTCGACAAGGGTAGCCACATTAAAAAAAAAAAAATTGAAGTCAGTGGGGGCACTTGCCCCCACTTGCTCCCATGTGGCTCCGTCCTTGATTACCAGATTCTTTAATAAAGGAACTAGTCCACACTGAAGAACAAAATTTTCCCCACCCAACTGCCACTATACAACTACATGCTAACGTTTAATACCTAAATTTACTAAGGAGAAAAAAAAGTTCTATGATCACCCACGAGCAAGGATTGTGATTTTGCGAAATTATACGAAAATTTGTTTTTTTTTGAAATTACGAAAAGAAAAAATTACATTTTTCGAGGGTATTTTTAAAAACTTTCAAGGTTTTTTCGTAAATTTCAAGGTTCTCTTCAGAAATTTCGTTTTTTCTTAGAAATACAAAAACTAGCTACTACAAATTACAGTTTTTCGGTGTTTTTTCATAAATTTCGAGTTTTTTTCTTCTAATTATCATTTATTCTAATTATTTATTGATTTTGAAATCACCCCCTAATTTCCTAATTATCACTTCTTCTACTTGTATATTAATTTTTAAAACTACCCCTTAATTTTATAATTTTATTTAATGTCTTTAATATATTTATTTACTTGCATATTATTTTTCATATATTTAATATACTCTCAATATTTCTTATATATATTTAATGTATCCTCGAAATTTTTACGTTTGTTCTTTACACACCGAAGTATTTCTTAAAATCAGGAGAGAACGAAACTAACTCGAAAAAATGAAATCACAAATAACTTTGACTAAATTTAGTTTTGAATTGCAATGTAATTGTTTAATGGACTGTTATGGCTAAAAAATGTTTGAATTTTAGGATGCCTATTTGATGTAGTGAGTCCTGAGCTAAATGACAATTTATCCGATTATATAATTTAATCTTGTCTCGAATTTCAAGACGGAATAATGGAACAAGGATAGCCCCCTTGTAATCTTTTGTCAGTGTTCATTTAGTTACTAAACATTTTTGCAGAAAATATTCATGGTTATTAAAGAAAAATAATACATTGTAAATCCAAATAACTTTGTAGTTATTGAATTTTTTATATTTGATAATAAGTAGTAATTGAATTATTGCTCAAAGAGAAATAAAACTTGTGTCTACAATTCCAATTTGGAAACCTGGCCAAATAACTCTAATTGACATGGTGGGTTAGGTGTTTAATTACTTGGTCTGCTACATGAAACCAAACGGCAATTAGGATTCAAAAACCTTTCGAATTTTCCATCTCATATTTCTTACTACTTCTCATTCTCATACTTGCATTTGTTCTTCTTGGTTTCATACCAACCCCTTTCATGAAGAAAAGCTGGGTCGCATTGGCGCCAACAACCAATTTTTAATCAACAGGAGGTATGTGTAGAAGTTGGCTAATATCAAAGTTAGCCTAAAAATATCCCAAGATTCTTTCCTAGTATGGACAATCTCCATTGCTTTATGTCGCTGCTCGTAGGAAAAATAACGATTTGATAGAGGTTGATTCATGATGCCTCAACTCTCAAGCTTCCACCTTTTTTTTAGGTTTTAAGGAAGCAAAGAATAGGTTGGAAAAAATAATAAAATAAAATTTGAGCGAGTAGTCGGCGACATCTTTTTATTGGGACTCATAAAAATGGGAAGATTTGATGGCATGGTCCTTTTTTTTTTTTTTTTTTTTTTTTTTTTTTTTAGAGAAGCAAGGCTTTTATTGGATCTCATATTGGATTTGTGATATCATTCAACACAAATTTTGGTACATGATTTAATTATGTCAATAAGTTAAATAAATTAAGTTAATCCAGTGAGGTATCTAGCACCACTCTCTTTTCTTTTTATTCTTTTTATAAAAAAAATTATTTTTTTATTTTTCTTAAATTGTCACTTATAGCATAGTGACTGATTTATAGCCTCCAACAAACTTTTCACGTTTGATAAGATATTGAGAGACACCTTGTATGCTTCTATCATCTCCAAGCTTGGAAAAAAAAAATGGTTTGGGCTTCCACCTCAATCCACATACTCATAGTTTTATTTCATAATCATTTAAATAAGTCATATAGCAAAGAGTTCTACAACGAAACCAAAGACGAAATTTGGATAACAAAAAATGAAGTTCATGGGCAATCACATCTGCTTTGGTGTGCAGCTCAAGTAGTGCTTGTTAAATCAAGATGAAACTTTAACAAAATATTTGTAATGCCAATTTGCACAATTTAATCAATGAGGTACAAGCTCAGCCGGTAGATTTGTGGCGGATGGTGTCAAAATTTCGGGATTAGAACCCTGTCAACGACATTTGAGGTGGAAGGGGTTAAAGGATAAAAGATAATAACATTATTTATTTGCAAAAAAATTAGTGAAAAACATAGTTTCATGACATCATGAAATGGAAATGAAAATTTTAACATTGTCTTTGCTTTTGCAATTATTTACATCAATCATCCAATTTCTTCAATTTTGCTTATCGCACCATGAACACTTTGTACCTCTAAAATCATCATGTTCTTCCATCAGCAGATGGAGAATGACAGCTTGTGTAGTCACCTGATCTGCACAGTAAGATATTGTTCGTTCTGGGTCCAACAGCCCCGCACGGCTTTAAAAGGCCTCGTGGATTGGGTCGTTACAACTTGAGTATACTGATGAATTGTTGCAGCGCTTGATGAAACTTGTCGTTGAGGAGTTATCAAGTTAGTATTTGTTTCACTCGGGAACTCCCATTGAATTATGCCCTCCAACTTTTCAAGCTTCATAAGGTATTGAATGGCACGTTGTATTATTTTTTCATGATCTCCAAGCCGATTTTCTGCGACATCCTTGAGTATAGCTTGAGGAAGTTTGGCAAGAAAACTACATAGCATATCAACAAATAATTGTTGTATATTATTATTGGGGTCATCAAATAATCTTTCAACAACTGATTTTTCCTGGCTAACAAAATCATCATCAACATCGTTTGGTTTGAAGAACGGTTTCCATGAATCATAGTTCTGTAGATTCTTGAGATCCCAAATCTTCGTCCATAATTCTTTGGCCACCTTTGCCTTTTCTTTCTCGAAGACAGAGGTACTCATTTTCTTGTCGATAAAATAAATTATTTCGAAGACTTCATCAAATGCACATGCTAAAAATGTTGCTACATCTCTTTCCAATTTGTTGGCAGACTTTTGGGTCAGGATTAAAAGTGAAAGACAAGAAACCTATATTGATGATGGAGACGATATTTGTGAGTTTCATAAAATCTGTTGAATGTATGGATTTTAAAAAATAAAAGAAAAAATGGGTTTGAATCTGGATTTGATCTCTGAATCTCTCTCTATCATTTAGTCCAACATCCTCTATATAACTCATTGTGGAGGAGTTTATAAAGGAGAGTGTTTGGACTTGGGTTTGGACCCCTTGGGAGTACCACACCTTTGTGAGGAGGGGAGAGATAGACCAATGTGAGAGTATTTTTATTTCAAATAGAGCTCTACATTTCTTTTTATAAGAAACTCCTTTAGTGAGATTTCCAAAGTTCTCTTTAAAAAGAAACTCTTCCAAAGTTATTTCAGAGTTTAATCTCTACGTATTTCAAAAATCTTTTAGCACCTATATTTTCTGAGTTTTTTTTATTGAGTTTTATTCGTCGTATTGTTGATTCCGAGCAAAAGAAGATTAAGGGTGAATAGTATTCCGTTCATCAGCGGTGCACTTGATTGAACGAGACAAATAAGATTTCTAGGCTGTTTTATCCTGGGGACGGCGGGGCTGTCAGACTGCTTGCACATTTTTTAGCAGAGCCGCGAAACGTCTTAAAGAGAACGACCTAGTCCGCGACTCAACCCAATAAACTTTTGTAACTTCGTTCCTGTTATTTAATTTGTAGCATTATATTTCCAACAATTTTTAGGCGATATATTTGCCATGTCTACAATTACTGAACTTGCTACAAAAGACCTAAACAGACCCTTTCGTTTTGAGGGCCAACATTTTAAAAGATGGAGACAAAAGATGTTTTTCTTAACGACACAAAAGGTCGCTTATATCTGTAATACTGAAAAACCTGAACTGCCTGCTGAACCGGATGAAACCCTCACTAAGGAATTAAATCGTTGGATTGAAAATGATTTCTTGTGTAAGAATTTTATTTTGAATGGTCTATCTGATGAATTGTATGATTATTATTGTTCTGAAAAAACTGCTAAGGATATTTGGGAAGCCCTTAAGAAAAAATATGACACTGAGGGACTGGCACAAAGAAATATGTCGTCAGTCGTTATCTAAAATTCCAAATGATTGATGATAAGTCTGTGGAAACTCAATCACACAAGCTTCAGAAATTGCTCATGAAGTCATATCTGAAGGGATGATCTTAGATGAACAATTTTAAGTAGCTATAGTGATAGACAAATTACCCCCTAGCTGGAAAGATTTTAAGACTGTCCTTAGGCATAAAACTAAAGAGTTTTAGCTAGAAAGTCTGATTACCCGACTTCGGATTGAGGAGGAAGCCCGTAAAAAAGATCAGAAATGTGAAATTTTGATTATTTCAAACCCGAAGAAATCTACCTCTGTGGTTCTGAAACCCGGTGGAAATACTATGAAAAATCTGAGTCACAATAAAAATCGGAACCATCAAAATCGGAACAACAAGAACCGCAACAAACATAATCAGAATCCTCCACGAAATCAGAATGGACAAAAACATCCTTCAAGGAATGAATCAGCACAGATCCTATACTACACCTATGGTAGGCCAGAGCATATGGCCAGGAACTGCCGGAATGGATCTCGTCCTGCTCCGCAAGCGAACCTAACCGAAGACCAACTTATTGCCATGATCTCTGAGATCAATTTTGTTGGTGGATCCTAATATTCACGTAATTATTACATAATATATCCCTTATTATATATGTTAGTGTTTTGATTATTATATTTTATAATAATTATTTCATTTTCATGTCTTTGTAGGAATTTGAGCGTGAACGATGAAATCGTATTAAGACGACAATTTAAGGAATGACAATTGGTCGATTCTAGCGGTGGTACAAAGTAGAGGGTCACATAACTAAACCTAACCCTAATAAACTTAGGTCCACCTAATTTAACTTAAGCCCAAACCCAAAATGCTAACCTAAAAACCCAAGCCCAACGCCTTTTAGAGAACCCAAGCCCAAGAAAATACGAGAACCCTATTTAGCTCTCCCCAATTTGGAGAAACCTCTTATCTCTTCTTCCACATTCCTTCTCCCCTCCTCTCTTTTTCAGCCACCACACCAATCCACCCTGCCGGCAATCCTCACTCGATAGGAGAACCGATAGTGCGATAATCCCGCCATCACCCTTCATCTCGTCATCTCTCTCTCGTTTTCCCAGCCAACAACCACTTCCTCCTTCATCCCACTGAAACAGGGGCGTGACAACCCTGTTTCACGTCATCACACCACACAACCACCACCACCGAGCTACAACCACCGTCACTAATCACCGTGAAACAAGGACATGACAACCCTGTTTCACGTTACAAACCTCACCTCGCCACCGAAACAGACCACCACCATCTCTCTTTCTCTCTCTCACATCAACCATCACCCGAGCACCACCACCACCGCGCGCACAGTACAGAGGAGAAACAGGGAGCAAATCCCTGTTTTCCTCCCTCGCAGCCACCCTCTTTCCTGTCTTCCTCTCTTCTCCACGGTCTCTCCCTACTCCACTTCTTTTTCTCTGTTCCTGCATCACAACAGACCACGCAACCACTCCATCAGCCACCGCGAAACAGAGCTCGCGATAGAGCACCACCGCTCCTCTCCTTCTCGTTGTTTCCTCACCCTCTCTCTGTCTTTTTGCAGGTACCGGAGCCAGTTAGGGAGAAGAGAATGCTCGCGAGGAGTGAAGCAGCAGCGACGGAGCAGGGGGTGTCGCGCTAGAGACGAAGGCAGAGCCGCACGATTTTTGGCAGGAGAAAACTATTTTTCAAAACAGTTTTGGCTATTGGCACCCTGAGAACCTGTAAGAGTCACCACAGTGCCATTAGCAGCCCTTTTCTCGAGATTCATATTTGTGCAGAGACGAGTTGCGGCGTACCACACCATGAGGAGTTGACCACTGCTACCATGGAGAGCTAAACCATTCGCCAAGGCTAAGATGAAACTACAGGGTTTCCTAGAGTTTGTTGTATTTAAATTTATTGTTTTCTTTATGCTTGAACGTTAAACACATTTGATTTCTGAGTCTCAATAATTTTTTTCATTGATTATATCCTGATTAATTATCTAGACTAGTTGGTAGTTAGAAGTACCCTTTGTTGACATTCAAAGCCTGATTTAATCAATTAATTTGAATCTGTGATTGTGTGTGCCGTAAGAATACATGCAATGTTAGGGGTTTAGAATTAGTTAAAATGAACCTGTGATTGTGTGTGTCGTAAGAAAACACACAATTCTAGGGGTTTATACCTTTGCTGAAATCAATTGCGAACTTAGATTAATCTTTAGGTTAGTCATGTTAATTCTTGAAAACAAATCTCAAAGAACCTGTGGTGGATTCAGTGCCTTGGTTTCTCTTCTCATTTTCTTAAAGACTTTTTATTTTGCTTTTTAATTTGATTTTTAGTTTAGATATTTTAATTGCTGTAACCCCCACTTAAATTAGTTTAAGTCAACTTTGAAGCTTAATTGCAACCACAGTCCTTGTGGGATCGACTTGTACTTTCATTTGTCTATCAGTTAGACACTGTGCACTTGCAGTTATTACAAGTGGGTTAAATTAACCTATTTATTTAGGTTAGTTAAATCTGTATCAAGTTTTTGGCGCCGTTGCCGGGGACTATAGCTGTATAATTGAATTTAAGAGTTTATTTTCACTAATTTGTAGTTTAGGTTAAAAAAAAAATTAGGTCATATATAGATTGCTTTTGCTTTTAGGATAGGCTTGATTTTATTTTTTATTTATTTCTTTTAAGTCTTAGAAGTTTTGATACTTGTTTTTTTTTGTAGGTATTAATAGGTAGGAAGCATATAGTATAGGTTGCATTTAAAAAAAAAAACAGGGTTTGAATTGTTTACTGATTGTTATCGCGTGAACACTCTCAGAAGTTGGCGAGCCGTCAGGTGGACGGTGCTTTTGATCGACGTCAACTCGACTTCTACCCGGCGTCACAAGTAACCCAAGAGAGGTTCACGCCGGAGGTAACTTCTTCCCACCGCATCTGCATGCGGTTTCTCAGTGGATTACTGTGTGTTTTGCTTGTTTTGTTTTTAGCTAGAATTGCATGCAAATTTGAATAGATTGAGGATATTTCTTATGCTGTAAAATTTCGTGCTCTCTCCCGCGGATAGGTTAACCACCATCTATTTTAGGGTTAGGGACCTAAGCCCTCACTATTAAAATTTTTAGGAAGATAATTTAGGATAAGACGGTCATAAGACCCTTTTTTGAAACTTGAAAGTTTAAAGTAGTCAAGTGAAGGAACATGTCCAATCTTGGAATAGTTCTGAAAGTGACATTACACTTTAAGCTGAAGGTAGAAAATGAGGTAAGAGCAATTAGATTTCAGGATATTTTTGATGCTGGGAAACTCTGTGCTCTCTCCCGCAGATAGGCTAATTAAAATGGATTTCAGCCCTTGATTAGTAACAAACATAGGTAATAAAAAGGAGTGCCTGTAGGGATTACCAGACGTTACAACCTCTACCTAGTAAATTAGTTTCTCACGAGATTAATTTGCTTCGTAGAAACCTCGATTTTTCATGGGGCTATAACTATCAGCTGCGCAGTACCCGAAGGCAATCTGAATGATTGTATTGCTAGGTACTTATCTAGGGTCATTTGCCATTTATCTTGCTTGCGCATCATATAGGTCCTGATTAGGTTTTCCCACTTTTATTTTTTTTAGAGTTAGGCCATCTTCATATAGAGGTTAGGCTTACTTAAAAAAAATAATTTAAAAAAAAATGAACCTCAATAATTATCCATCTTGGTTTCTTGAGCAAGTCAATGCATTTAATGCCATGCGACAACCTGATTATGTTCCATATTCAGATTATTACAACTCAGGTTCAGCATATTATCCTGACTTCCTCTCCCCTTCTACTGAGGATAAGGACTTTAAGGATTGCTTCTCCCCTTCTACCTCGAAGTTCGAAACAGTTATTATGACAATGACTCGAAAATTAGATGCACTTATGAATTTGACTCAACCCCTACCTCCCACTAATGTTTCATTTGAGGGTTGTGTTGCATGTTCGAGTCCTAGTCATTCTACAGCTGATTGTGATTTGCAATATGATTATCCTGAATATTTCGCTGAGCAAATCAATTCTTTTAATGCTAATTGGCGACCTGGTTATAATTCAAAGTTCAACTATTACAGCCCTGGTTATGCCAATAATCAAAATCTCTCCTGGGCTCATAACTCACACCAAGGGGGACATAGTTTCTCTCAGGCTCCTCAATACCCTCATCATGTTATGCCTCAATTTAACCAAGTTCCTCCATCCAACAAATCAAGCTTAGAGGAAATGATTAATCAGCTTTTGTAGCGCTCAACAAGTATAATTGATCAGAATTCTAAGGACATATCTGAGTTGAAAGCCACAACTCAAAAACTTGAGATAGTTGTGGATCATAATACCGAGGCATTATCTGAAAGTGAGTTAGGAAGAGTTCCTAGTCACTCTGTTCAAAATTCAGAGGGTCAATTCATAACTGGTAACACATCGAAATCCGAGTCAGATGATGTTTTTGAGGATAATGTGAGCGAAACTACTTTGCATCATGACCCATTCCCTTCCCCACATTTTCATAATGACCCACTCGACATATGCATTCTTAGTGACTCATGCATAGAAACAAACTGTGAACATTCTTTAGAGTCTCCCCTTGACTGTTTTCATGATACACATGACCATTTAGATGCTTGTTTGACTCATTCTAGTTTAGACTTTGATGTTGATGATTCCATTAGGGAAGTCAATGATTTTCTTGACTCAGTCCCCATTGTGGATCCTAGTTATAAATGGAAGTCTAAAGTGGAGTCTCTTCCATTCAGTGAGTCAAAACTAGTCCCATATGTTGAGCCACCTGAGCTTGAGCTTAAACAATTACCTGACACCCTCAGGTATGTGTTTTCAGGTACTAATGATACTTTGCCTGTTATTATTTCATCTATATTAAATTCAAAACAGGTTGTCCCAAAAAAGTCGAGAGATATATCTAGTAAGAGAGTGTGATCCATAGGTAGTGTCAACTCTAGGGTTGGGGGTGTTGTTGAGCTATCCAGCCCAACATCTTTGTGTGATTCATGTGATGAGCCTGTACCACCTTATATATCTATAGTTATATCTACTTGCATAACATTTCCATTACCCAGGGCTAATTATGTGGATCCCATGTTCCTGAGAGATGATTTCAATTTTCACCATCCTGATGTGGAAATTATCCAATCTTCTGATTTGGAACCAGACTTAGGATGTTCCATTTTAGGAGTAAGGGAGGATCATTTGTTGCATATCACTACTTGCGACCTATTCATGTTTAAGATCCCTACTGACTTCCAAGAAATGCGAGCTTCTTTACAATTTCTAAATGATTTTAGATGGTGTCCTTGCAACTTTTGAGATGTGCTAGTATATCTTGTGTTGCATGTGGTTGCTATTTTTGAGTGGACTGATCCTCAACTTTTTCGGTTGTTGGTATACGATTCCTTAACCCTTTTGAGGTGAATGTTCCCTATGTTCTTCCTCGTAACTTCATGATATATCATTCATGAGGGAGAATATATGTCGGGCTGACGACGTTAAACCAAGCGCTTCCTAGGAGGCAGCCTAACTTCAGTTGTGTCATTATGGTTAGTCTGGATTGATTTTCGAGTTCTTTCTAGTTGCATTTCACTCATACTCGTTAGCTCCGTAACAATTTTGACTTACAACTGATACATGTAATTTAATTTTTTTTTTTTTTTTCATTTGTGTCCTGTATTGATTTTATCGATCTCTAATGAAAACTCCATGATTCTTATGTTTGTGAGCCTCATTGATGGATGACTTCTTGGATATTGGTAAAATCTTTCCCATGGTAATATCACTCTAACTCTCATCTTTCCTTTTTCCTGTATTTGTCATGATCATCATGTTATACATTGAGGACAATGTTTGGTTTAGGTTTGGGGGTGAGGTTTATGAGTTTTTCTGCATTTTTCAAGAAATTTTGAACTAAAATTTATTTCACAATTTACTATTGTATTCTACTCAATCTCTATTGAATACATAGTTAATTATGACTGTGTGAAAATTTTCGATTTGAAAATGCATTCAAAATCTAAGTTTCTTTCTAATGAAGAGGATGCGCTTTCAAGTATGCCTTTAAATTTGAAGAATGCATACTTTCACTTGTCACTTTTATATATCAATAGGAAAACATAAGGTTTGATATTATATTTAAGTTAAATATATTTCATGTGATTTTTTCGACTCGACCATTCTTGCCCTATAAGCCGAGTTAGCATGATTTGAAGTTAATCAGTAACATATTAATTAGAAAACCTTAGAATAATAGTGGAGACTTAACCCTTTTTAGTTTCGAGACATTCTATGTTTCTTGAGGGTTATTAAATAAACTCTGACTTTTCTTGAGTCCGCATTTTCTCGTTGATGATCTCATTTTTCTTGTTTCTTTTATTGATTGCTTTGAGAATGGTGTTAAAATTGAATTATTACACTAGAACTTCTTGTTTTATTTAGTTAAGATGTCATAATACTGACTAGAGTTTAAGAAGTGATATAGGCATTTTTTTCTTTAAACCGTTCTTTGGCCTTTTAGCCTACCTAATGATGAACATCCATTTGCAGCCCTTTGAGCCTTTAAATAGACTTTTTCTTTGCTAACCCCATTTCCAGTACCTACTCCAGTTAGAGAGTAATATCCCATATTATTTTTATCCTTACCAAATGTCTCTGAGAATGTATATGGTTGATGTATTTTTGAAATGGGCAAATAAAAAGAGCTGAAATTAAATATTCCATGAATCCTCGGGACTGAAATGTTTTATTGTTTAGAAGGGGAAAACATGTATACAAAAAAAAATTATGAAGAAGAATTTCGAAGGAAGAAAAATTAATGGTGTGCAACATTTGTTTATTCTTCAGTGCCCACGTGCTTATTAAAGGGTGTATCCATTCTCAAAGAATTTTCTCGTATCCTTTTCCATTCCTGTTAGCCAAAATCTCGGCCTCATTACAACGTAATAAAAACCTAATTGATCTTAAGTAAAAGTTTGGTTCATAGACGTGGAGATTAAATAAACAAGAACTATGGTGTGTGATTCAATATTCTCAAAGTAATTGATATTCCTGTCCATGAGATCATATTCATTTCATTATTTAAAAAGTCTATTTTTTCATGATTATTATATGTGAGATGTTTGTCTTTCCATAATGTATTCTCTTTCTCACATATAAACTGAGTGATAACTAACCAATTTATAAATGATTCATTTCTGAGTGACAAGAGAGATTTCTAGTCGAAGCGTATAATTCAAAGGTTATCTAGTCGTATCTTTGCTGAGAAAAATAAAATTATGTTGATAAGGCCATGCACACACACACTTCGAGTTGGGAATAATTGATGAAATTTATTTAACCTTTGGGTATTATTAAATTGTTGTGTGAGACTCTTTGATATATTATTGTGAGACTGTTAGCTGTTTTCAAATTTTTTTGGCAATTATATTCTTACTCTGAGGATAATAGACTGAGTTGCCATGTTTTGGAAATTTATGAGTCATAATGTTTGTGGGTAACATTTCTGGAAACCCTCACGAGACTATAACTCGTCCACTAGAGGTAATCTAGAGGTTTAAAGCCTTGTTGCACGTTTAAGGTAAGTGCAACCGATGATTCCTGCGAAAGTGAGTTAGAATTTTATTTTTATTGTTTTTCTCGAGGACTAGCAAAATATAGGTTTGGGGGTATTTTATATTCACGTAATTATTACATAATATATCCCATAATTTATATATGTTAGTGTTTTGATTATTATATTTTATAATAATTATTTCGTTTTCATGTATTTGTAGGAATTTGAGCGTAAACGATGAAATCGTATTAAGGCGACAATTTAAGGAATGACAATTGGTCAATTCTAGCGGTGGTACAAAGTAGAGGGCCACATAACTAAACCTAACCCTAATAAACCTAGGTCCACCTAATTTAACCTAAGCCCAAACCCAAAATGCTAACCTAAAAACCCAAGCCCAACGCCTTTTGGAGAACCCAAGCCCAAGAAAATAGGAGAACCCTATTTAGCTCTCCCCAGTTTGGAGAAACCTCTTCTTCCACATTCCTTCTCCCCTCCTCTCTTTTTCAGCCACCACACCAATCCACCCTGCCGACAATCCTCGCTCGATAGGAGAGCTGGCAGTGCGATAATCCCGCCATCACCCTTCATCTCGTCGTCTATCTCTCGTTCCCCCAGCCAACAACCACCTCCTAGAGTTTGTTGTATTTAAATTTATTGTTTTCTTTATGCTTGAACGTTAAACACTTTTGATTTCTGAGTCTCAATAATTTGTTTTCACCGATTATATCCTGATTAATTATCTAGACTAGTCGGTAGTTAGAAGTACCCTTTGTTGACATTCAAAGCCTGATTTAATCAATTAATCTGAATCTGTGATTGTGTCTGCCGTAAGAAGACATGCAATGCTAGGGGTTTAGAATTAGTTAAAATGAACCTGTGATTGTGTGTGTCGTAAGAACTTAGATTAATCTTTTGGTTAATTATGTTAATTCTTGAAAATAATAATTTGGATTACACAAATCTCAAAGAACCCGTGGTGGATTCAATGCCTTGGTTTCCCTTCTCATATTCTTAAAGACTTTTTATTTATTTTTTTAATTTGATTTTTAGTTTAGATATTTTAATTGATGTAACCCCTACTTAAATTAGTTTAAGTCAACTCTGAAACTTAATAGCAACCACAGTCCTTGTGGGATCGAGCTGTACTTGCCCTTGTCTACCAGTTAGACACTGTGCACTTGCAGTTATTATAAGTGGGTTAAATTAACCTATTTATTTAGGTTAGTTAAATCTGCATCAAATCTGAGGGATGATGGGTTGACACTGGTGCTTCTCGACATATCTGCTATGATGGAGAAATGTTCAAGTCATATTCTAAAGCTGAGGACAAGAAAGTGTTGTTGGGTGATTCCCACTCCACTATCGTTGCTGGAACTGGAGAAGTAGAACTGAAGTTTTTCTCTGGAAAGACTGCTATCCTGAAGGATGTCATGCTTACTCCTGAGATGAGGAAGAACTTAGTTTCTAGTTACTTTCTGAACAAGGCTGGGTTTACTCAAATAATAGGGGTTGATTTGTATACCATCACTAAGAATAATGTATTTGTGGGGAAAGGGTATGCCACTGATGGTATGTTTAAACTGAATGTTGATGCTAATAAAATTTCTAGTTCTGCTTACATGTTGTGTTCTTTTAATACTTGGTATGCTAGACTTTGTCATGTTAATAAGCGAATTATTAAAAACATGAGCAACTTAGGACTAATTCCAAAATTGCCCCTAATTGACTTTGAAAAATTCAACCATTGTAGCCAAGCTAAAATAACCAAAACACCACATAAATCTGTTGTTAGAGAATCTGAACCCTTAGATTTAATACACTCAGATATATGTGAGTTTGACGGTATTTTGACTAGAAATGGAAAACGTTATTTTAATACGTTTATTGATGATTGCTCCGACTATACCCTTTGTCTAGCTGATGAAAAATAAGAGTGAATCTTTTGACATGTTCAAAATATTCTTAACGAAAGTTGAAAATCAATTTACTAGAAATATAAAGAGGTTTAGGAGTGATAGAGGCACTGAATATGACAACAGTAATTTCATAGAGTTTTATAACTCACATGGAATTATTCACGAAAAAACTGCATCGTATTCTCCTGAGATGAATGGCAAAGCTGAAAGGAAAAATAGAATTCTTACTGAGTTAGTAGTTGCCACTCTACTTAACTCCGGTGTTGCATCGCACTGGTGAGGAGAAATTATTTTGACGGTCTGTTATGTGCTAAATAGTCCCTAAATCGAAAAGTAAAACCTCTCCTTATGAGATTTTGAAAAATAGACAACCAAATTTGTCATATTTCAAATCTTGGGGTTGTTTAGCTTATGTTAGAATTCCTGATCCTAAAAGGAACAAGCTTGCCAGTAGGGCATATGAATGTGTATTCATAGGATATGTCATGAACAGCAAAGCCTATAGAATTTATAATCTAAATGATCACGTTATCATAGAATCAAACGATGTTGATTTCTATGAAGATAGATTTCCCTTTATCTTGAGGAATAGTGGGGGTACACCCTCGAATAATGTGCCTATGATTAGTAAATGGAATTGAACTTCTAAAAATTAAATGGAATCGAATAACGTGTCTAAAAAGTAAACGAAATCGAAAAACGTGCCTAAAAAGTACACCCACAGAATCTGAGCCCAGGAAAAGTAAACGGAACCGAACTTCTAAAAACTATGGCCCCAATTACTATGCCTTTACAGTCGAGGAGGATCCCCTTAGCTTTCAAGAAGTTTTATCCTCTATAGATGCCAACTTTTGGGAAGAGGCTATTGATGATGAAATGGACTTTCTTGAGTCTAATAGAACCTGACATTTAATTGATTTGCCACCAGGTTGCAACACAATATGATGTAAATGGGTATTTAAGAAGAAAATGAAACCCGATGGAAATGTTGAAAAGTTTAAGGCTCGTCTTGTAGCCAAAGGGTTTAGACAGAGAGAAAATGCTGACTTCTTTGACACATATTCTCCTGATACCAGAATTACTTCTATACGAGTGTTAATTTCTCTTGAGGCAATACACGATCTAGTATTGCACCAAATGGACATTAAGACTGTGTTTCTTAATGGTGATTTGGAAGAAGAAATTTACATGGACCAACCTGAAGGTTTTGTAATTTCGGGACAAGAAAATAAATTTGCAAACTCGATAAATCACTTTACGGTTTGAAAAAATCTCCAAAACAATGGCATGAAAATTTGATAGTCTTGTTATCTCAAGTGACTTTAAAATTAACGAAAGTGACAAATGCATTTATTATAAATCTGAAAATGGCATTTGCACTATTATATGTCTATATGTGGATGATTTGCTTATCTTTGGTTCTAATATTCATGCCGTAAATGAAGTGAAAACATTATTGTGTGCAAACCTTGATATGAAAGATCTTGGAGAGGCAAGTGTAATCCTTGATATCAAGATTACTAGGTCTGAAAAAGGAATCTCTTTTGATGAATCACACTATATTGAGAAGATCCTAAAGAAATATAATTACACTGACTGTAAACCTGTATGTACTCCTAATGATCCTAGTGTAAAGTTGTTAAAAAACACCGGTAATGGTGTTAGACAATCTGAGTATGCAAGCATAATTGGTAGTTTACGATATGCTACCGATTGCACTAGGCATGAAATAGCTTATGCTATGGGATTATTGTGCAGATTTACTAGTAGACCTAGTATAAAGCATTGGCATGCAATTGAAAGGGTCATGAGGTACCTGAAGAGGATTAAGAACCTCGGATTACACTATCAGAAGTTTTTCGCTGTCCTTGAAGGATATAATGATGATGATGATTGGAACACTCTCTCAGATGACTCCAAAGCCACCAGTGGTAATATTTTCAGTATAGTTGGTGGAGTTATTTCTTGGAAAATCAAAGAAATGGACTATTCTGACACAGTCCACAATGGAGTCAGAGATGATAGCACTAGCCACGGCTAGTGAGGAAGCAGGTTGGCTAAGAAACCTGCTAGCAGAAATCCCTTTATGGGAAAGACCGATATCAGATGTCTTGATCCATTGTGATAGTACCGCGGCTATTGCAAAGATACAAAACCGTTATTATAACGGCAAGAGATGACAAATACGTCGTAAGCACAATACAGTTAGAGAATTTCTATCTATTGGTGCTGTGAGAGTGGATCATGTACGTACTGACGAGAATTTGGTTGATCCTTTAACGAAAGGATTAGCTAGAGAGAAGGTTTTCAAAACCTCGAAAGGAACGAGACTAATGCCCTTAGATTGACGAGTTATTCATGATGGTAACCCAACCTATAGACTAGAGATCCCAAGAAATATGTTCAATGGGTAATAACAAGTCGTGAATAATATGAAGTGAATCATGTTGACATAATAGCAATTTCATTCCTAGATTAAAACATGAGCTCTTGAAGCAATAGTAGGATGAGTTAAAAACTCTTAATGAGATCTATACTCTATGTGGAATGGAGTACCTAGCTACATGAGTACTCTTGATAGACTCACCTAAGTGATTGTACAAGTTTGGCCGCTTCCTATAGAATTTGTGGGCAAAATTCCTAGAGCCTTCACTATACTGGGATATACATGCATGGCCGTAAGGCATGGGCTTCCTTAGACTTCACCCTGGTAAGGTTGTGCGTGTAATGTTGTTAGAGATAGAGTTCAAAACTCAAGTTACTCAAGTATAATCTAAATCATGAACACTATGCAAAAGTTCAAGTCGAAAGACACTTTTGTTTTTGCACAATCTTATATTTATAGATTGCTCGATGAAAAATGTTTTTAAAAATCCAAGTGGGGGATTGTTGAATATATGGGTTATAAAAATAAAAGAAAATGGGTTTGAATCTGGATTTGATCTCTGAATCTCTCTCTATTATTTAGTCCCACATCCTCTATATAACTCATTTGTGGAGGAGTTTATAAAGGAGAGTGTTTGGACTTGGACCCCTTGGGGGTACCACACCTTTGTGAGAAGGGGAGAGATAGACCAATGTTGGTCTACTCCACATGCGCGCGCCGCCGCCGTACGGCCGGGTTGTTTAAATATCAACCCATTCTTTTTACTGAAATTTTTATTAAAATGAAAATATATTTTTTGCTGAATTACTGGAGAAAAGGAAACTGAGTCAGAGGGTTGACCACACTTTCCACGATTTCTCTCCCAGATTTTTTTCCGTAGAGTATGCCGCAATATCAGGGATTTTTTTTGCTTACATATGATTCATTTTCAGCCTATAACTACAAACGCAAACTGAGTTTCAAAACATATAACAAATACAAATTAGCAAATTTCGTTTACAATATTTTTATTTCAGAGAGAGAGCTCTACAACTCTGTTTATAAGAAACTCCTTCAGAGAGATTTCCAAAGTTTTGTTTAAAAAGAAACTCTTTCAAAGTTATTTCAGAGTTTAATCTCTACGTATTTCAGAGATCTTTTAGCACCTATATTTTCAGAGTTTTTTTGGATTGAGTTTTATTCGTCGTATTGTTGATTCCGAGCAAAAGAATATTAAGGGTGAATAATATTCCATTCATCAGTAGAGCACTTGATTGGACGAGGCAGATATGATTTCTGAGTTGTTTTATTCTGGGGATGGCATGGCTATCAGACTGGTTGCACGTTTTTTGGCAAAGCCGCAAAACATCTTAAAGAGAGCAACCTAATCCGTGACTCAACCCAAGAAACTTTGGTAACTTTGTTCCTATTCTTTAATCTTTAATCTGTAGCATTATATTTCCAACAGAATCTCTTAATGTAACTAGAAAATGGTGGTTGAGAAGGATGAATTTTGGACAATAGTTGGATTAGATGAGTCGGAGACTTCATTTTCATCACTTCCATCCATCTTTCTCTCTCCTCCCTACATTTCCTTTGCGCCACATCTCTTTCATCAACTTCTTCTTTCTGCTGCATAATGCCGACACGTTTCATCATTTTCACAAAAGCCAAGGAAAGATTTTTTATGGGCCATAGGAAGAAAAAAAAAACAGTATCAACATGATAATCGACCCAACATTAGGGTGCAAAATTTGAGATATCATGGTCTTTTCAAAATCCCCACCAAATGCATAGGTATGATGCGAGTTTATCCATCTGAACAAGTTGCCCATACAACCCAATAAAACAGTAACAATCTGAGACACAACCACCAGCCACATTGACCACTTATAATCAGAATGTCCTCCATGAAGACGGATCTTCTTAAAAACAAGAGGCCGAAGTAGAGCTTCACACAAAACTGTGGTACAGTAACATAATGCAGAAAGCGTACCTGTTGTATTCTTGCAACGGGGATGTAGAAATCACCGCCTATGGATTTTTAAAATAACAATCAACATGGCACAATACCAGTCGATGCATCATTGTATTTTTTTCACCTTTGATGAGGCTATTTTTAACTCCATCTAAGAACCAATCCTTCCTTCAACTTAGTACCCAAATGAAGCAACCCCATAAATTTACAAGGAATTAACAACAACATGAAAAATAAGATTAGAGTGTGTTCAACAATGAAACAAAAGATCACGCCCGTACTCATTTTGACATGGCAACAATGGAAGGAAATAAGAAGGCCATGGAAATGCAAATCATGGTTGTACCAATGAGCTTAGATAATTGATCATAAGTGAGTTGAGCGAGAAAAACCGACAAGGAAGCCATGGGTTTCTATTACGAAATCCAGAGCATATATCAAAAAAATGGAAGAGAAAACATATGAAAGAGGCTGCTGCAATGTACAAGCCAATCGCAGGCATTGGAGCAGAGTAATTTGCCGATTTCCAACAAGCTGGATCGAATTGGGTGGGGTGTTACTCTTTGTCTTTTGTGCAAGGAGAAAGAAAAGGGGTTGTGTTTTATGGACTAAATAGAGTCAAAATTTCAAAGAAGGAAGGAAGGGTTGACGAATCGGTCAAGCAATGCCCATAACTTTTAAATCATTTTTTCTATTCAATTTCAACTGCTCAGCTTGGAAGATAAGAAGCTTCGAACTCATAACTTTACACACCCACTGGATTGGATAGGGATGGTAGTGAGGCGGATTTTCACGGATATCCGCTTCACTCGTCCCGTTTGGGGCGGATTTGGTAAAGGGTCATTGGATCTTAGGGCGGATACGGATTTTCAATCTGTATCCGTTTATTAATCGGGGTGGATACGGATTTGGCCATATTCACCCCACGGATATCCGTTTAATAAATAAAATTACAAAAATGCCATTTAATTATATAAAGGGATCAAACCCCATATATCTTTCACTCTCATCTCACAATCTCACATTTCAAATCTCAATTCGACTCTTACTCTCAATCTTCTCACAGTGAAGGCCAAAGCCAACGAAGGTCGAATCCAGCGAAGATCGAAACTAGCCATGGCCAAAACCAGCGAAGGCCGAAGCCAGGCCCCGGCGAAGCTTCTCCTTCGGGTCGTCTCCTTCTCACGGACATTGACAGTCGAAGCTCTTAGTCTAGCCGAAACCAGCGAAGGTCGAATCCAACGAAGAGAGCTCCATCCTGGTCGCCTCCCTCTCCCCTCCCTTCCCCGCCTTCTGATCTCCTCTCTTCCCGGCGTTTCCCTCACTGCAAGAGAGAGATCTTTGATCAAAGATGTCGAATCAGAGTTCTTAGATCTTAGATCTGATATCTCGGATCTTTGATCTCAGATCTCTGTTCTGAGATCAAAGATCATCTGTTCTCATATCATCTCAGATCATCTCTGATAATCTCTAATCTCAGAACAAAGATCTGAGATCTGATATCAGATCAGAGATTCTTTTGATTGATTTTTTTTCTTGTATTTTTTGTACGGTTTTTCATAATTTTTTGTTATAATTTTTGTATGGATTCTACCGATGTTAATGAATGAAGTATATTTTTAGGATTACCTGCTTTTTAATGAATGAAGTATATTTTGTAAGATGGATTACTTGCTTTTAGGATTAAACTGAGATTTCTCCAAATGATTAAGAGAATTTTTTTAACGGATATTTGTGCGGGGCGGATATCCACCAATCCGTGCGAGACGGAGTTGGTTTTTAAATAAATCTATAAACGGATTGGCGGGGCGGATTTGGGGATCTGTTATTCCTGACGGGGCGGGGATTGATTTGTTCAAATCCGCCCCGTTGCCATCCCTAAGACTGGACTGGACCAGCTTAGCTATTTCCTATCTTACCCTCCAATCATTTTGCCTGATGCCATTTCGCCTCCCAATATTGATTTATCCACTAAAATCTCGAAGTCTAAAAAATTGGGGTTAAATTCACAAAATTAGTACATTAGTCATTTTGAACAAAAAAAAAAACGCATGTGCTTGATGATTGAGTAAGATCAAAATCAATAATTTTGGAGGGTAAACAAACATTAGATGACTTTGGGAGACAAAGTGGCATTGATCAAAATGATGGACAAGTGAAAATAAAAAGGAATGTATGCACATGGAAATATTGAAGATCTCATCCAAAATTGTTCTAACAAGCTCTTTTCTTTTTGTGAAATCAATCAAATCTCTGCAATATAAATAACAAACTACATTGATCGTTTACCAAAATTAATCCATGAAGAACTAGAACAGTGATTCCGGAATTTACACATTTTGATGATTTGTACATACACATACCTTTTTTTTTCTTTTAAATATTTCTGATTAGATAAAAAAACGTCTTTAAAGGTATTACGTTGGAAAGTCAAGTGACAAAGGTTTGTAATCACTCCTAATATGTTTTGCATACATGTTCTAGCTAACTGACATATATCAAAATATATGAGCCAAAACTTGTCACTCAAAAAGATTGGAAATATTGGACTCCATGTTCATTTTATTGGGTTGGCTGTAGTTTTCTATATGGGTGTTTACCTTTTGATCCCTATTAGTTCCCGCGTATTACTTTACTTGCTTTCACATGGGCAGAAAGAAGATTAGAGAGATGAATGAGTGGAGTGCTTCAAGAGAGTGTCAATAAAGAGCATTTTTTTTATTAGTGAGAGAAATGATTGGTGGGAGATAAAGGGTTGTTGTGGTGGCGGATGGCGATGGAATTGGTGTGGTGGTGGCGGCCATAGGGGAGCAAAGAGAAAGAGGAAGAGAAAAAGTGGTGAGAATGGGAGGTTGGTGGCGGCAGGAACAGTGGTGGCATGGTAATGGTTTGAGGAAGAAAAAGGTGTCTTATTTTTTCTTTTCTTTTTTGACAATGAAATATTATTGGAGATGGTATTTGAGGAGATCTTGAATGGATTGAATGAAGAGAACTAGGGTGGTTAGAGAGAAAAATGAGGAATGAAGATGAAGAATAATCCATTCTACTCATTTTTTTTGTGAAAATTGTTTGAAAAAATTCTAGTTGGTGATGGGTATGTTCAGTGACGGAGCCAGGATTTATGTTGGAGGGGGGCGGAGTAATGAGTCATAATTAATTAATGATAATATAGTAATTAATTAATGTAACGAAAAAAATTTAATTTGAACAATACATAAATAACTATACAGCACATCAATTGCTAAACAAAACTTCATCTAATTTACGGGGAAGAAAATGAATCCAACAAACTACTTTGTAGGAGCACAAAAGATAAATATATGAAAGACAAATCAAATTGGTATATAAAATTAATTGGTAAAAATTAATTTCAAATGTAAAATTAGATGTGGACAAAAACAGTTGGTTATTGCGATTTGCCATCTATCATAAATAGCTAATTAGAGGTTACCCAATCATTGAACACTATTACAGTCTCCCCCTAGGACTAGCAATTAACATGCATTAGCTATCAAAATGTTCACATTGATTACCAAAATGTCCTCATACAATAACCTACAGGTGAACCTCAAGATACAAACATATATCTTGAGAAAAAAATTTAATGGATCAACATTTGCATGTATCTCCAGAAAAAATCCTATGAATAAAATACAAAACTAGATCTCGAGATACAAATTCATCGAGAAAATACATTTTTTTTAAATTTCTTCATCAAAGAAGAAAAGAGATTGTTGTGATTGCTGATTGTTGATGGCGATGGTGGGAAAAACAACTAAGTCAAGCAAAAAGGTGTGATTGTCGGTGTCGCAGTTAACAGATAGAGGAAGCAAATGAGAACAGAGGGGCAAAACAGGGAGGGAGAACAAATGGAGAATAAGGGGTGGGGCAGGACGGATTTTTCGGCAAGGGTGGCCATATTATGAAAAAAAATTTGAAGTCAGTCGGGGCAAGTGCCCCCATGTGGCTCCGTCCCTGGGTATGTTGTTGAGAGAGAGCAAAGTACAGAGAGAAACTAAAAAGAGAGAGGGAAATAGATAAGAGATGACAAGAGAAGTGGGAAGGCTTCTCTGTACTTGTCGTCGGATTGCGTTGGCATATAGGAATGTGGTGCTTCTCGTGGAAGAAGGGGAAAAACAATGGTGGAGGAGGGTGTTAGGGTTTGGGACTTGGAGGTGAGTAATGAGGAAGATGTAGGTAATGTCCGTGAGGATGTGTAGTATAACAATTGGTCCATTTTTATATTTTTAGATATGTGTGTGCTACTGCTCACGTGAGGTTATTTTTGACATTTCAAATGTTGGGATATTATCCGCTAGTCAAAGGCCTTAACAGTCAAGACCCAAAATGGAGTCTAATTGAATTTCGAAAACTAATGGAACTAAAGAGAAATACACAAAAACTAATGGGAGACAAAAAGATGCATAACCGTAAAATAAAATGTAAAAATTATCACACACTAAATTGTCTACTGATTTAAAAGGGTTTATTATTATTATTATTATTTTTGCAAAATGTTCACACTCAATTGGAGAAGACTTTGAAACCTTTATTAATACAGAAATTCTAAGTGTCGTGGAAATGGGCGAGGGAAGTGAGGTGGCGGGAGTGGGAGCCGTTCATCTCACTCGAGATACGTGCTTTGACTTTTCGCGCACGCATCCCAAGCGAGATGAACGGCTCCCATCCCCGCCACCTCACTCCCCTCGCCCATTTCCTCAACATCTAGAATCTCTCTTATTAATAACATGACCAAGTTTGGTCCCATTTTTAATTATTATTTTGGCAAGTGGTTCCTGGTTCCTTTCATTAGAAGTTCATTCACAATTAAGCTAGCACGAGCATTGTGGACTTTTGGAAAAGAAAAAAAAAATTGTGTGTTTTCCATTGGTTTGTTTTTATTAAAGTCATTATTATTATGTACTATTGTTCAATCCATCCGGTTTTGGTGCCATTAATTGGATTGGGACAAACATATTTCCTTTGAGGAGTATGACGATATTAGTGACAATGGCAAGGATTAGGATCTTTTACTACTTCCCAGTGGGAATGGAGACATACACGAGCCTGATTAACCAAGGTTCTAGAAAGTTTTTGTGGGTTGCAACTTTGAGTTTGTTTACTTCTCTTTCAATATAATGTGGCATGATTACATTGTTGTCTAGTATCCTTACAGAGCTAAAGTTATTCATTAATGACCTTGACCAGTGGAAAAACCGTGTCTGCAACCCTGGTACTTGAGTTATGTGCAGTGGCGGACTCAAGATTTTAATCAAAGAGGAGTGAAATGGCAAGTAAAAAAAATATTCTATCCGAGTTAGTAAAATAGGAAAATACAATTATAAAAATATATTGTATATACCAAATTGAATTAAGTGTAATCTAATTTTAAGCATAATAAAGTTACAATATTAATAACCTTAGCAATGAGCAAACAAACGTAATAACTATAATATATAACTAAAATCACAATATAATTAGGATAAATATCTAATTAAAGCTAAAAAAATTGAAAATTACGAACATAATAAGATCCTAATGCATTTCATTGAAAAATGTTTATATAAAGCTCAAATTTTGTACGAGTTGGCTAGTGGCATATATTTTCATTAAATTCTTTAATTATTATTTTAGATATTAATTTCAAATATTTTTTTGGTTGAAGGTTTTACACCACTTGTGAACAAGCAATTCTCTGCTTTAATGTTTGCAATTACATATAAAATTGAGTTGAAAACAAAAAAGTAGGGGAATGTCACAATGACAAAATTGTATAGACATAAAGAAATCATATGCTCCGAAGGACCAAAAATAATTTTTTATTAAACTAAATAATTTTTTATTAAACTAAATAATTTTTTTAATGTTTGCAATTACTATAAAATTGTATTGAAAATAAAACAAAATTAAGCGAGTAACAATGATAAAAATATTAATTATCAATAACCATAAAAAAAAATATGCGCTCGATGAGTATCGAACTCAGGTTGTTTACAAAAATTTACAAACTTCCAACCACTACACCAATAAAAATATGTAAATCTAGGTGAATGAACAATTTACATATTGTATTATACATTATAAAATTAATTTTTTAATGGTTAAGTATATAATAAAATTATTTTAAAAGTTGAGGGAGGGGCCCCTCACCCCTGGTTATGTGCATGGTTCATCTTAATTATATGCATGTGCATGTTAGAATTAGTATCCATTGTTAATCCATTTTCAGCCATCCTAAGTCATATTGGTTTTGTATTGGTATGTATCATGCCAGGAAGCACAAACTTTTCGAAAACTTGTTGTATTCGTGTCTGACGCGTATTTGACACATGAAACTTGCTCAACACGCATCGGACACTTGATCAACGTGCCGACGGATGTCAGACACATGGTCAATGTGGTGATCAACGTGTCGGACAAGCCTCTAATACGCCTGAAACTTGGTCAGAACACAGTCAAGACTCATAAACCAATTTTTTTATTTTGTTTTAATACTTTTAGATGTTTGCAAATAACCACATAATATAATGGTTGTTGATCCATCTGAAGTAAATGACTGTTTCAATTGTGATTTAAGACAAATAGGGCTAAAAACCACTAAAGCATAAAGGTAGGTTATGCTTATATTCGGTCATCTTGAAGCGTATAATTTCTTTATGGCGATTAATAATTAATATCTGTTATTGTGACACGCCCCTACTTTTTTTCTTTTCAATGCAATTTTATATGTAATTGCAAACATTAAAAAAATGAATTGTTTGTTCAGAAGTGGTATAAAACCTTCAACCAAAAAAAATATTTGAAATTAATAGCTAAAATAATAACTATATAATTCAATGAAAATATATGTCATTAGCCAACTCATATAAAATTTGAGACTCATATAAACCATTTTTTCTATGAAATTGTAGTAGCATCCTATTATATTCGTAGGTTTCAGATTTTTTAAGCTTCAACTAGATACTTATCCTAATTATTTTGTGACGTTAGTTATATATTCTAGTTATCAAGCCCATTTGCCCTTGCTAAGTTATCGGTATTGTGACCTTATTTTGGCTTAAAATTGGACTATACTGTATTCAATTTGGTATATGCAATGTACTTTTGATAGTTGTATTTTCTTTATTAGTTACTAACTCGAGTAGAAATATTTTTTTGTTCCACCATTATAATTATTATCAACTAATAATTATTTGTCATTTTGGTCCCTACTAAAATCTTGGGTCCGCCACTAGGTACAGGTCTCATTTGTCTTTATGTTTATGTTTGTGCATTTGTGAAATAATCATTAACAAGTAAACAACACTCCTATATGGAATGTGTATTGTTTTACAGATTATTAATGGCAAATATCTTAAAACATTTATAATTTGCATGGTAACACTAACATCCATAGCGACACACTATAAAAATTTTGTACAGTACTAGTAGGCACTTTATTTCATACCAACGCATGACGATTTCAAAAGATCAAGATGGATGGAGTACTAAAGATACACATGTGCATTCATAACGAAATGTAACCTCAATGGTTAACCTCATTGAAACTTCACATGCTACCGAGGGTGTGTTTGGTTTCATGGATCCATGAGGGAACCCTTACATTTTAGGCTAAATTGATGTATCACTTCACATCCACCATTTGATTTTGTGATCAATGGTGCGAATGAAAGTCTCATGAATATGAGAATCACATGCCTTGGCCTGGATTCCCATGGCATAGAATTCCATGCAACCAAACACACCCTGAGAAGTCCCTATTCAAGCCTATACACTCCAACTAGTAGAACTCACCAATCGTATTTCTACGTACAATGCTAATAGTCCATAATGTTGGCAAAAATACTAAAAATGTAAAGCAAATAACCGTTTCAGCACCCAATCTAAGCATATTGTAAAAACCTTTCAAAGTTATGCACAACATGCGATACATGTCGTTGTTCGACATTTCACCGCCATTTCTCCATACCATACCATGCATGAAGATATTGGCTTATATTTGCAACCATAAGCAACAAGTTGTTAATGGTAGTATGGAGTCCATTAACCCAACTTAACGCCATATAACCCAAAATTTGTTGGCCAATGCACCATGTTCCATCGACATTCTCATTGATAAAAGACTAGGTGGGTTTGCTAACGATGTTGTAGTCATATTTATAGGAGGTTCAGGCAATCGAGAAACATTAGCATATGGTTGGAGGATGGCCGAACATCCAACAATGAGCTTAACTACTATGAAACTTGTTTTAGGAGATGATATGAAATAATCTAAAATAAAACAAACTCATGGCGATGACACTCTCATAGTGATCACTAACATGGAAAGATATGGTATTTAGCATGAATATTATTATAGTAGGTGGGTTAGTTTAGCATATTAGTATTAATAATATTGTTGGTTTTCAATTAGGTTAGGTTAATTATTTTGGCAAATAAGTTATGACTATTATAAATAAGGCAAGTGATTGTTTATTGTTCTTCAGTTCGGATTGTAACTTTAAGAAAACTAGAGCTCTTTGCATGAACAAACTAGGGTTTTTTTTTTGTATTTATTTATTTATTTTAATTAAAAAAATTTAGATCTTGATTAATATGTTTACATGATGTTATCCATTGCGTCTGATCTACCAGAAAGAGAAAATATGTTTGATGATGACTACATCGGTCGCTGTGAACCAAGACACAATTATCTACAAAAGAGAAAATTATGAATATTGTAGAGGAGATTGTTACTACCATTCGTAATATGGATAATATCCATGATTTTTACATAGTTAGGAGACAATAGAAACACGTGTCTTTCGAGTTGGGCTTAATGAGTTTAGTGAAAATCCATATGAGTGATTGGAAACTTATTGCGACAATTCTAGCCAGCCAGGTTTGCTAACCATTTTTGGCCAAGTTTGGATTTTTTTTTTACATTTCTATCCCTTCTATAGATGGTGTTTGTGGTTTTGTTTTAAAGAAAATGGGTAAAAAGTGTAAAAACACCAAAACTTGATTAAAAAAAATGACTAGAAACCTGCCTGGCTAGACTTAGGGGGGTGTATTGTATATGGATTCTTATGGAATTGATAAATAATTTGAAAAGTCCATGGACTCTTTAAATTGTCCACAGACTCTTTAAATTGTCCACGGACTTCTGCTGATTTCTTAAATCCATAGACTTTTGCTACAGACTTTCTAGAGATTTATGAAAATCCACGGACTTTGTATGAACGACCTTTACAGATTTCTAATTATTTGCAAGATAAAAAAGAAGTTGGTAATGACATATCCTCTAACAAACCAAATATATTAGACATTAGAGAACAAGACATGTATCTGACAAAAAAAAAAGATAACTAGGCAGGTAATGACATGAAATCGCAATCCAACATTCACAAAATCAAATCATTCAACACAACCAAATTAAAAATCATCACTTGCAAAATGAATTAAACACAGAGTATTTAGCCTTATGCATATAAAAAAGTATCAAACTACATGACTTAAATTCCAAATGCCCTATAGCTTATTAGCTTTATGCATCCCTTTGTGCCCAAGTGATTCAGGGTAATGTTGTCAAAGCAATCGTGCGCAGATGCTCTAAATGGACAATGTGGCATGACAAGCAATAAGTGCATAAGTTTCAAAGCACCTTTATGAAATTATGTAATTGTAGGAATTAAGTTTGAATGAAAACCTAGAAAATAATCCAAAATCATATACCTCCTACCACAACCAGTTATAATACCCAAGTATGGAGTTGCCAGTTTTGATAAATGTTCATTGAGAATTACCATATCCACACATACCCCCACCATGCTTATTACCTAACACATCCTATTAATAACCTCACCCCTAGCGAGCACAAAAGATACGCTGCAATTTTCTGAATAGAAGTTTGTCGCAAGACTTTCGCATTAGGAATCTAAAACCCTATAACTGCTATGCTGAGAGTACCAATCGTTTCCCATTCCTAGTTGGCGTAAAGGTGTTAGATTAAACATACCAAACTGATACTATAAAAAAAATGAGACGGAATTGTATCGAAAAGAAAGGGAAAGGTAGAAAAGAAAGAGAGGGAAGTTATTTTCTCTCATCTTTGTACGACACAAAGTTGGGATAAGGGAAAGATGAGATTTAGCATGAGAGAATGCAGATGGATTGGCCTAACTTTGTTGTGGTGGCGACCCTTGAGTCTGCAGAGGCACAACTTGTTGAAGAGGGTATGAAAATGGCTAGTCTTGATGAGAAGAAGAATGAGAAGAGACTAGTTACAGAGAATAAGAAGAAGATGTGATAAAAGAGAGAGAGAGATATTTTTTTCACGTTAAATCTTTGATATGGAGGCTGGCAAACTATTGAACTTTGTTATTTATACCTAACACTACAAAGTCCATGAGAATCCATGATTTTCCAAATCCATAAATATGAATGATATTTTGAATACCCTAAAACTTTTGTGGACTTTCTGAAATCCATATTGAATACCCTTAGACTTTGTGGATTTCAGAAAGACTTTTTAAAATCCTGATTGAATACCCCTAGACTTTTGTGGACTTTTTAAAATCCAAATTGAATACACTTGGATTTTCAGAATCCATGAAATTTATTAAATTTCCCACAAAATTCAGATACAATACACCCCCCCTTACTTGACTTATTGTCATCATCAAAATTTGCAACTACCGTTTCTATTTTGATAATGCAACAATACATAGAGGAGAAAACACACAAGGACAAGTGCCTGCACTAGTGTCCATGATCCAATTTGTTGCTAATGTTTGGTGTAACCATTATATAATTGGGGTGAGTTTTGTAGATGAGGAGGTGCAAATTGTAAATGAACATATTTTATCTCTCTTTTGTGACCTCTTATTTGTATTAGTTACTTTTAGTTAATTTTTTTTTAATTAGCAAGTATTTTTCTGGTTTTTCATATATGTTGGCTTAATATTTGATGTTTGTGTGACATTATATGATTCAAATGTCTAATCTCTAGCAAAATAAATAGACAGACATTGTTTCACATCATATATTATGTTGTCCCACACCACCCCTACTTTTCTCTCCCACACCACCAATTATAAAAAATAAAATCAAAAGAATTGAAGAGTTTTTTCTTTATTTCTTATTCTTCCCTTGACACACAAGTGATGGAAAATGAGAGTTCCATTCTCTATCACTTTTCCTTCATCCCCATCTCACGTTCATTTCTCATTGCATCACCATCTCGCAACACTCGCATCTCCCAATTCAGCCCTTCATCGTCTCTCATTCTTGCCTTCATTTCTTACACAACAACCCATCCACCACCATTTTGCAGCTCCCTTTGCATTGATTCAGACAATTTGTCCATCACGCAAGCCACATAGTCATCTCTTCTCCGATTCAACTCTTCTTCCCTATTCACCATTATCATTCCATCATCATGCAATCTTCTTCAATTCAGCCTGTCACCATCACCTCAGAGGTTTTTTCATCGCCCTCACAAAGGACTCCGTGAGAATGGGTTCCCCATTCGTGGCGGCCTCTGTGAGAGCAAAAAAATTTGGCCCTCGCACAAGCTCTTGCGAATGGAGAACCCTCACTCGCAGAGCTCTCCGCGAGGATGGGTTCTTCACTTGCAAGAGCTTGTGCAAGGGCTAAATTTTTTGTCCTCATAGAGGCCGCCGTGAGTGGGGAACCTATCCTCGTGGAATCCTCGCAGAGTGCGATGGAGAAAAAAATGAAAAGAATAGGATGAAGAAAGGAATAGAGGAAGAGAAAAAGAAAGTGGTGGCCAGCGGTGATGGGGTGTGGCATGGTGGTGGTGCTACCAGCAAGGTGGTGATCCTTGATGGAAAAGGAGAAATGGTTCATTCTCCCTTTGGGGTGTATCATTTGTTGAGAATATGATTAAATTTCTTGATTAGGGTGTGTAAGAAAGTGAAGAGAAATGGGGTTAATTGTGAAATGGGTATTTGGATTGAGGTGAAGGTGATAATGTTGGGTTGTTTTGTTTAGGAATGGAGGGGGAGGATGAGGAGGAGAGGTTTGAGTTGTTGAAGAATATATATCATTGTTGTTGAAGAAAAGTGTTTGAGTTGGAGTTTTTTTTTCCACTGCTGTTAATAACACCATCACTTCTACTGAAGGACACCACTACCTACTGAATAACACCACCAATAAAAGAAAAAAAAACTAACCCTAACCCCTATTTTCCCCTCTCCCCTTCACCACCACCACTTCGCCACTGCCACCTCTCATCCTCCTCCTAATTCTCTTATTCTTCTTCTTCAATCACACCACCCCCACTATGCCACTGCCACCTCTTCTCCTCCCCTTCACCACCACCTCCTTGCCATTGCCACCACTCATTTTTTGCTTCAATCACACCACCACCACCACGCCATCACCATCGCCACCTCTCCGCCTCCACCACCACTACCTCGCCACCGCCACATCTCATCCCACCTCCTTCTATCTTCTTCTTATTCACAAATTTTTTTTGTTTCTATTATCTTCCTCTCTTTTTTCTCTTTTACCCTCGCGGAGGTTCCCCACTCGCCGGAACTTTCGCAAGGGCAAAATAATGTTCCTCGCAGAGGTTCCTGCGAGTGGGGAACCCACACCCGCCTTCTCCTCAAGGGTGGTGTTGCTCTAATGAAGAGATAAGATAATGTGAAGGTGGTGGTGTCCTTTTTCTTCCTCTTATGTGTTTTTCTTCTTCTCCTCTCTTATTTTGTTCTTCTTCTTCTTCTCTTATTTTCTTCACAACAAATGTCATAAATTAACAAACACAAATGAGAATTTCAGAATTACTCATTTGAAAACAATCAACAACAAACACATTAGAAATAAAAGAAATAGAAAAATGAGAAAGGGAAGATTACCAACAATCTGAAAGCAAACAATCGCTCCAAAAAAAATGAGGAAGGAAACACTATAAATGACATAAAATGGGCCAATCACAGTGGCCCATGCGAGTAGAAGAATCCCCATCACAGTGGCACATGCGAATGCAATTCCCATACTCGAATGAGCCGCCGCGACTGGGGTTCTATCACACGCATGCGCTGTTGCGATTGGCCCATTTCAGTTATAGACGTTGTCATTGACTTTCTACTAACTTTGACGCTCAATTAAAACTGATTCTCAAGATCATCAACACATACAAAATGTAGTACTTTGAGTTATCTAATGAACAAATTTGAATCACCTAAAAAAGTTTTGAAATGAGCAAGTTATGGTCATTTTACTAAAGTAACTCAAATCTATCTGGTAAATAAAATAAGGTATTGTCCCTGACTTTCAACCAATTTTGACCTTTGATTGAGACCGATTCTCAAGCTCATCAAAACATGAAAAATGTAGTACTTTGAGTTATCTGATGAACAAATTTGAATCACCTGAAAATGTTTTGAAATGAACAAGTTATGGTCATTTTACTACAGTCACTCAAAATTGTCCAGCGACAACCAAGTCGTCACGGATCATGCGAATTTAAGTCTCTCACTCGCATGATCCACTGCGGGTTTAAGTCTTATATTCACAGTTTCAGTGGTTTATGCAAGTGCAAAAGTTAAACTCGCAGCGAATCATGCGAGTGAGAGACTTACATTCACATGATCCGCTGCGACTTGGTCGTTGCTGGACAATTTTGTGTGACTGTCACGACCCGATTTACATAGTACTATATAGTTCGCTTTGGGCCCAAGGTCTGCACGGCTTTAAAATGAGAAGTACTTTGTAGGTCCAACCTCGTACATATATAGCACATCATCTTCCCTCACCTAGGCGATGTGGGACTATAATCTCCCATTGGTAGCTCGCCCAACCTCTCTTGGGATCCATGGGCCTATTGGGCTTCACCATAATGGGCCTCTCCCGCACCCCCCCTCAAGTTTGCCCACACAAGGGTATCACAGTCCACCCCCTAAGGGAGCCCAACATCCTCGTCGACACACTTCCAGCTAGGTTCGACTCTGATATCATTTTGTCACGACTCAATCCACAGAGTACTATATTGTCCGCTTTGGCCCCAAGGCCCGCACGACTTTAAAATGCGTAGTACTTTGTAGATCCAACCTCGTACATATATAGCACATCATCTTCCCTCACCTAGGCGATGTGAGACTATAATCTCCTCTTGGTAGCTCGCCCAACCCCTCTTGGGATCCACGGGTCTATTGGGCTTCGCCATAACGGGCCTCCCCCGCACCCTCCCCCTCAGGTCCTCCCACACAAAGGGTATCACAGGGATGTGTTATATATGTACGAGGTAGTACTACGCATTTTAAAGCCGTGTGAGCCTTGGGCCCAAAACGGACAATATAATACTCTGTGGATCGGGTTGTGACAGTGACTGTAGTAAAATGACTATAACTTGCTCATTTCAAAACATTTTCAAGTGATTCAAATTTTGTTCACGAGTACTACATTTTGTTTTGATGAGCTTGAGAGTCAATCTTAATCGAGCATCAAAGTTTGTTGAAAGTCAATGACAAAGTCTGAAACTGAAATGGGACAGTACCCTATTTTTATGTTTTGCATGAGTGAGTGCTAGGCTATTTTGGGAAGAGATGAGAAGAGGGGAGGCCGACGGTGGCTAGGGGGCGGCGTGGTACTGTTTCGTTGTCTGTTGATGTACAAAGAAGTAAAGAGAACGGTGGAGAATAAGATGAATATTGGTGGTGTCCTTCAGAACATCAAAGGAAAAATAAAATGATGAACAATGTTGGTGGTGGTGGATGCAAGGTGGTGGTGGTAAAGGGGACGAGGAAGAGATGTGGCGTGGTGGCGATTGAAGAAAAAGGAAAAAAAAAGAGGAGGAGGATAAAGAGTGGTGGCAGTGGTGAAGAGGTGGTGGTGAAGGGAGGGAGGAGGGGTGGCGGTGGTGGTGTGATTGAAAAAGAGAAGAAGAAAAAGAAGGAAAAGGAAAAGGAAGAAGAGGATAATGAGAAATGGTGGCGGTGGCGAGGAGGTGGTGGTGAAGGAGAGGATGATGAGCGGTGGCGAGGAGGTGGTGAAGGGGAGGGGAGGAGATGTGGAGGTGGCATGGTGGTGGTATGATTGAAGGAGAAGAAAATGAGGAAGGGGAAGAGGAGGAGAGGTGGCGAAGTGGTAATGGTGAAGGGGAGGAGGAAGATGATGATGACAGTTGGTGGTGGTGGATGATGGAGAAGAAAGGGAGTGAAGAAAAGAGGTTAGGCCTAGGGTATTTTTGCTTAGATAGTGGTAGCGTCCTTTAGTAAATCCGGAAAAAATGGGTGGTGGTATTCATCAGTAGAAGTGGTGGTGTTATTTAGCAACAACTTTTTTTTGTCATTTGCATTTTGCCCCTTATTATAAATGGCTTATTCAGGTGTACCCCCATAATAAATTCGTATTGCATTTTCCCCCCAAGACTAGCAGTCTGCTAGTCTTGACCACCTGATATCAAAGCAGATTACCAAAATATCCCTGAGAAATCAAAGGCTGAGATGAAATCTTTCGTATCCCAAATATCTCATCTCGAGGAAAATTTCTAAGGCCCAACTGAAATCGTGATCGTATCTCGAGAAAAATCTAATAGTTGATTTAAAAATACGGTCCAAATTTAATCGTACATACATCTCTAGGTACATCTAACGGTCCAAATTTAATTACGTGCGCATCTCGAGGTAAATCTAATGATTCAATGCACATTTCGAGGAAGTCTGACAATTCAGATTTATTTGTGCACACGTCTCAAGGCAAATTTGAATGTTTGAATTTATTTGTTCATGCATCTCGAGGAAATTTGATGATCTAAATCTAGTCATGCATGCATCACGAGAAATCTGGGGGTGACCTTGTATTAGCTATTTTTATAGGGGCATACTGCAAATTATCCAAAAAATAAACTTCCACGTCTTCCTTCTCTGTTTGGCAGCCCCCCACCACGTCCTTCCTCCTCTGTCTCGCAACCTCGCCACCTCCTCCCCTTTCATCCTCTTCCCTTTTCTTCATCCTTCCTCCTCCTTCTTCATTTGTTTCACAATCCCACCTCGTCATTCCTCATCTTTTTCCACTTATTCCTCATCCGTCGATGATGGCGAGGCCGTGAAATAGAGCAGGAAGAAGAATTGGAAACTTTTTTGAGTAATTTGCAGTATACCCCCTATAATAAATAGCTAATATAAGACACCTCATATATTCCTCGAGATGCATGTACAACAAAATTCAGGCCGTCAAACTTTTTCGAGATGCGTGCACGAATAAATCTTAACCGCCAGAGTTACTTCGATCTGCATTTTGGATAGTTAGATTTATCTCGTGATGCGCACACAGCTAAACTTGGACCGTTATATTTTTATCTAGAGATGTTTATACAATTAAATTTGGACCGTTAGATTTTTCTTGAGATTATTTGTTTAAGATACAAATTTTAAAATCAACTGTTGCATTTTTCTCAAGATGCGATTACTATTTCAATTGGGCCTTAGAATTTTTCTCAAGATGAGATGTTCGAGATACGAAACATTAAATCTCAGCCTGTGATTTATCAAGGGCATTTTGGTCATTTAATTTGAAAATACACGATCAATGCACATTGACTGCTAGTCTTGGCGGGGAAATGCAATACAGATTTAATATGAGGGTAAATTTGAATAAGCTATTTATAATAGGAGGCAAGTGTAAATGACTATATTTTTTATTGGTTGCTGTGAGAGAGAGTTAGAGGGTGTTTATTTTTGCTTCTGAATGGAGTCAGAAGTCTTAATAAGAAGTGAGCCACATTGTTTAGAGTGTTTGTTTTTAGTTATGATCAGAAGTTCTACTTCTGATTGGAGTAAGCAATTGGGAGGTGCTGATCACTTAGCACTGAGTGCTGAGTCAAAAATTATTTTAATAATAACTTTAACATAATTTTGTAATGACAATTGCTACCCCGTCTTCTTAAAAATAAGTAGGGCTAAATTTTGACGGCACACCTTCATCTTCTTCACCAAACATTGTTGTTCTACTTACCTTCACAAGGAATTGGTAAGAAACTTATCTCATGTCTCTCTTTCATCTTTATTTTATATCTCTGTATTTTTCATTTTTGTTTTTTCATTTTTCCAACTCTCTCTCTTATGTATATTTTCAATTCTCCTTCATCTTTGGTCATATTTTGATATTCTTGTAATGAAAGGTATTGTAACATTCTCTAGAATTTGAATAATTATTGGGTATGATTTTAAGTACAATATTTATATTATAATTTTTTTCAGCTTAGTGATGCAAAATTGTCAAACAATTTTTATTCAACACCTAAAAATAAAACACCTTTTAATTTTACAACTTCTAATCAGTAGCTCATTTAAAAGCAAGACAAACAGTTCATTCAGAAACTCATTCAAAACTTTTAAGTCCAATTATAAATTAGCTTGTAAGATTGAGTAACTTCAAATATAAACTCAAAAGAGAGAAGTGGCTTCAAAGATAAACTTAGATATAAACTTAGAGATAGAGAAGTGGCTTCAAATATAAACTCAAATGTAAGAGTGCGTAACTTAAAAGATACGGTGTTAAACAAAATAAAAATTAAGGGATAAGATCAAAAGAGAGAAGTGGCTTCACTCGCTCTCACACGCCACGAACTTAGAAAGCCAGAAGAAAGAGAAGAAAACACACAAAATCTCACTTAGAAACCTGCAAACCCCTAGCTATCTAATGAGAGTAATTAGGGATCAAACACATAACTAAACTCAATCGAACTCAAGGCACGTTCATGGCGATCGGGGTGATTGTTCTTCTGGTATTTTTCGCGGGGGTTTTAGGTGGAGAATCGAAGTACATAGCTTACAACACCTCGCAGAGGATCGTTCCTGATAAACTGAATGTTCATTTGGTTGCTCACACTCACGACGATGTTGGATGGTTGAAGACAGTCGATCAGTATTACGTTGGTTCCAACAATTCAATTCAGGTCAATTTTAACACTTCTCAATTGGTTTGTGGGTTTTGGAGTTTGAGCTTTGAATTTGATCTGAATTGGTGGAAATGCTCACTTGTTGATCTGTGGTGCAGGGGGCTTGTGTGCAAAATGTGTTGGATTCGGTGGTTCAGGCATTGATGGCTGATGAGAATCGCAAATTCATTTATGTGGAAATTGCAAGTTTGACGCCTTTTTTTTAATCTTTACTCTTTTATTGTTCGGGTCTCTTTTATTTTCCGCTAAAAGGGCACAATTTTGTTGAAAGAAAGATTTTTTTTAAAGCTTCTACCTTTAGAAGTAGAATGGTGATTCTAAAAGCTTAACTGGGTATATTCAGTAATTAGGTTGCACATGGGTAAGCTTGAAGCGATAACTTTAAAGTATAACAGAGAAAAGTAGGATGGAATTCTTTACAAACCGTTGGAATTAGTGTTATAAAAAACAGATAAATTGAATAAAACAGAGAAATTGAATAAATGTATTTAGTAATTTAACTTGAAATTGGTTAAATGGACTAAAGTTCTAGTAAATTATTTTGAAGGCGTTGTGGTATTTGTGATGAGGTTCTATTGATCAATTAATTTTGTTTTTCTGTCCTTTTTTAAGAACTCTAAGAAGTGATAACAATTAATGCTAATTGCTATTTGTCAAAATCTTTGTTTAAATTTTCTCTCATGGTTGGGAGTTGGGGCTTATTTTTCATCTTAACAATTATATTGTGCTAATACCAACGTGAACACTTTTTATTTTCAATTCTTCACCTTGTAGCTTATGTTAAGTTTAGTATATCACTTAGGATTTTAGTCATTTTAACTCTATCATGGTATGTAATGCAGCAGTTATTATCTTGTTCATGCAGGCATTTTTCCAGCGCTGGTGGAGAGACCAGAGTCCCGCAATTCAAACTATAGTCAAGCAGCTAGTTGCCTCGGGTCAACTAGAGTTCATGTAGAATTTCACATTGCTTTTGTGTTATCTAAGATAATTATGGGATTAGTTTATCAATTTTCAGTTATACAGATTATTCCGTAGTATTTCAGAAATTGAGCACATTTTCTTGAGATTGAGGGCTTCGAGATTTTGCAGAAATGGGGGTATGTGCATGCATGATGAGGCATCACCACATTACATTGACATGATTGATCAAACAACTCTTGGGCACCAGTTCATCAAACAAGAGTTTGGCCAGACTCCAAGAATCGGTTGGCAAATTGACCCTTTTGGGCATTCTGCAGTTCAGGCTTACTTGTTAGGGGCAGAGGTGTGTTTTTTGTTTGTCAATATTTGGGAATCTTGAAGGGTCTTCTTATATCGCCGTACCTATTTTACTACGTTCATATGCTAGATCAATAGAAAACTGATGTTTTTCACAATTATCTCGTTAATGAATTCAAAAGCTAAAATATTACTGACAGTCTGTCACTGTGTAATGTGATGTCATGTTTTCATTTTAAGTGTAATAAATATATGTTCCTTTCATTGCTTTAGGTTGGTTTTGACTCTCTTTTCTTTGGACGGATTGATTATCAAGATAGAGTAAAGCGTAAGAATGAGAAAAGTCTCGAGGTTGTATGGCGTGGTTCTCAGAGCCTAGGTTCGTCTGCACAGGTAAGCTCACTGAATCCCCATTGATTTCATTGGTGTTACTTTTCGAAAAGGTTGCATGTGCTATGTCCTCTATCCAGTTTTAATCATCATTAAGATTCTATAACGAAGTTTCTTTCATCTGTAGATATTTGCTGGTGCATTCCCTGAGAATTATGAACCTCCTAGTGGTTTCCACTATGAAGTTAATGATGATTCTCCTGTTGTTCAGGTAATATATAAGAAATATTTCTTAATGATTGAATTATAGTTTGTATGTAAACTTATCTATTTCTTCCTGTGGTGGTTTGAAGGATAACATTGATTTATTTGACTACAATGTTGAAGAGCGAGTTAATGCCTTCGTAGCTGCCGCGTTATCTCAGGTAAATAGGAATATTTGTATGTGACTCTACATGTATGACTCTTGCTACTGATTTTTATTTATTTATTTATTTATTAATATAATATATTATTATTATTATTATTATTATTATTATTTTCCCTTAACCAATAGATGGTTGATACTTACTATCCTATCTTTTTCTTTTCAGGCTAATATAACTCGTACAAACCATATCATGTGGACCATGGGTACAGATTTTAAGTATCAATATGCTCGGACATGGTTCAGAAATATGGACAAGCTCATTCATTATGTCAATATGGTGAGTATTTGGACCCTTCTTAAGAATACCTCTCTAATGTGATAACTATGGAATTTCAATGTAATTTGTAAACCATCTCACTGTGAGTTGGATTCTTGTTTGTAACCTAACACTTGCTAGATTTTGGTGAAATATTTTGACTGCTACTGATTTTGTGACAGTCTGACTGGCATGAGAGTTATCTAAAGATATTAAGCATTCGTTTGGACAATGGACTAGACGGATCATTAAAATATTAGAAATACACTTTACAGCTATACAAAAGCAAATTTCCCCCAACTTCTTACTGCCTATTAAAAGTAAGTGAATTTGAACTATATTTAAAATATAAGTAAATTTAGATAGTTGTTTTGATCAATTAAATACATTTTAGTCTTATGATCAATAAAATTTGCACCTTCTGTCCTTGTCTAAAAAAGAAAAAAAAGAAAAAGGACCATGTCATCAAATCTTCCCATTTTGGTGGGTAAACTAAAACTTATGGGTCCCAATAAAAAGATGTTGCTGACTACTCTCTCAATTGTCTCTCTCTCTATATTTTTTTTCTTTGTTTTCCTTGAACCTACAAAAAAAAATAATAATAACAAAAAAGGTGAAAGCTTGAGGGCCGAAGCATCATGAATCAACCTCTATCAAATCGTTCTTTTTCCTACAAGCGTTTTATTTTCTATGTGATATAAATCAATGGAAATTGTCCATACAAATAGGAGAAAATTGAAGAGGAAAGAAAATCGAGTAAAAAAAACTAGGAAGTAGGATAGAATCTTGGATAATTTTGGGCTACTTTAATAATATACAACTTATACACTTTATATTCCCTCTTGATTAAAAAATTGGTTGCTGGCACCAAAGCGACCTTGCTCGTCTTCCTGAAAAGGGGTTTGTATGAAACAGAGAAGAAGAACAAATACAAGTATGAGAATGAGAAGTGGTAGGAGATATGAGTTGGAAAAATGGAAAGGTTTCTGAATCCTAATTGTCGTTTGGTTTCATGCTGCAGACCAAGAAACTAAACACTCAATCCACCATGTCAATTAAAGTTATTTGGCTTGGTTTCCAAATTGGAATTGTAGAGACAGTTTTTGCAGCTTTGCTTGCCAAATTCAAAAAATTCTATTTTCTTTAGGCAATAATTCAATATCTACTTATCAAATATAAAAATTCAATAACAACCAATGTTATTTCGGATTTACAATGTATTATTTTTGTTTATTTTTTCCTTAATAACCATGAAAATTCTGCAAAAATGTTCAATACCAGTAAGAGTAACCAAGTATACTAAACTGGAAAACTGAATTTAAATGAACGCTAAGCAAAGATTACAATCCAATATAATAAATTACCAAGGGAGGCAACCATCAACAATTAACAAGCAGGGATTCTTGTTTCATTATTCGTCTTGAAACTCAAGACACACTACACCAAATTGGCATTTTTGCAATAACCTCCAAAACAATATCACTTGACTAATCACTTTTAAGTCAAATCTTTTTGAGAAACAGTTTCAAAAAAAAAAAAAAATACAATAAATTGGATCACCATGAATAGTATCACTTGACTAATCACTTTCATGATGTGTGCACGTGTACATGATGTTAAAGCTCTTCGGAAGAGAATTATAAAATTCATGTTAAAGAATGTTAGTTTTAATGGGCCTGAAAAGGTTATACATTGAAATAAGCAAGATATTAAAATGGTCAAAGTGCTTTCTGCAAATTAAACATATTACTAAATTTTAAAACACATTAAAACAATAGAATATATATATATATACACGTAGCTATCGCGAAATTCATGATGTGTGGACGTATATCATGATGTTAAAGCTCTTTGGAGATTCATCATGAGAATCAACTTTCAGGATAAATAATTATGCAATTATGAAGTACCAAAACAAGAAAAAACAAGGGATAAATCTGAAGTATTGGATCTAGAGCTCTTAGTTATCTAAGCACGTATTTTAAGAAAACTTAACTTGCAGATTGAAAGTCAAAATTTTCCCTTATTACTAATATGGTTGTTTTGCAATGTAGGATGGGCGTGTTAACGCTCTTTATTCAACGCCGTCCATTTATACTGATGCGAAACATGCAACAAAAGAATCATGGCCAATCAAAACTGATGATTACTTCCCGTGAGTCATTTTTTGTATAAAACTTGAATCAATGCCTCATTTATGCTTCAATTTTATGTGGTCATAACTCATAAGAACTGAATTGTTCAGTTATTAGATATGCAGATCGTACAAATGCATACTGGACAGGATACTTTTCAAGTAGGCCAGCTCTGAAACGATATGTCAGAATGATGAGTGGTTACTATTTGGTAAAGCTTCTTTGCTTTCTTTAGATTTTATTATTGATGAAACTCCCTAATTCAATCTCACATTGATGTCTTTATACTTAAGACTTTTCAATTTATAATCAGGCAGCAAGGCAATTGGAGTTTTTCAAAGGGAGGAGCAGTTCAGGACCTAACACCGATGCCTTGGCATATGCTTTGGCAATTGCTCAGCATCATGATGCAGTTAGTGGAACAGAAAAACAACATGTAGCTGATGATTATGCAAAAAGACTTTCGATGGGATATGTTGAGGTAACCGATGAATATGTAGCATATCATTATTCTCTTGGTATGTGTATTTTCGTTTGTGCTTGCTCAAAATTCACATCTACTTCATATTGTTTCCTCAGGCAGAAGAGTTGGTTGCATCTTCGCTTGCTTACTTGGCGCAGTCAACATCAAACACTCCCCACATGAACCCAGCTACCAAACTTGAACAGGCAAATTAACAGAGCCATCTTCATACTTTTTGCTTTTGAAAAACTGCCATTATCACCTTCTTTAGGTTACCATAGAAGAAAGCCATCATTTAAACTAATAGCACTTGTTACACACTTATATAAATGTTGAATGAATATTTGACATAAATTGATAATCGAAGTAAATGGTGATTGAAAATACTTGATTGATAGTGGTCATGATGACCTTAGAAATTCCTTTGTATATGAGTTTAGCCCTATGGAAGTGACCATCGATATTAAGTCTGTCTTGGGTCTTTATTTAATGGATTTTGCAGCAAACCAACATATTTTGGTGAAATCTGATTCCACAATAAAGATGCATCATAACATGTAATTTTCTTTTCAGTGCCCTCTTTTGAATATAAGTTACTGCCCTCCTTCAGAAGTTGATTTGTCTACTGGAAAAGGCATGGTAAAGTTAATACTTCCTCCCTTTATTTATTTTGCATTGAATAGAAAATCTATCCAGCTGTGAATATTTTAGCAAGATGTTTTGTTGTAGTAAATCGGAAAATATTCTGCTCTGGAAGTCAGTCAGTCCAAAAAAAATAATAATATGGAAAACGTGAAATTTTGATTTTTAATTGATGCTAATTCTCCTCTCCTTCAGGTTATTATTGTTTACAATCCTCTTGGGTGGAAAAGGGAGGAAGTAATTAGAATTCCTGTAAGTATTTTGAATATCTCTATCCCACTGGCTTCTACTGTACAAAATTCACTTTAAAAGTTATTTATTTTATTTATTGTTTGGACGGTAATTAAATTCAAATTGTTCACATCATTGTGTTGGCATTCAAATTGTTCACATCAGTGTAAGTATATACTGTTTGTTCACTTTCTGAAGTTTTGTTCTTAATTTGAGCTACTCTGGTTTCATCCTTATGTCAGGCATATGGTTAGCAACATAGCTTACTATCACCGAGTAATAAGCAGAATATTATTATGGGTTATCCGAATGCCATTAGAAATGAAATGGAAATATTTTGCCAAGAATAGCCCTAGTACAGGTAGCAAATTGATAACTGGGTGTAATTAAAATGAAATGTACTTCATGGGTAACTGCATGGTATTTCCCCACCAAGTTAAAGAACATGGAAAACGATTCACTTTAAATTGGTCTATATCTTCTCCAAAGAACCCTTATGTTACATACTATCAGTGTTCTAAAAATCGCTAGGCGCTGGGCGGGCGGCGAGCAGGTGCCTAGGCGGTCTTAGGTTTTGTATTATAACTTTAATAATTTATAAAAGTTAAGCATAATACCTTATCAATTACATCCAATTTAATGCCAATATACATATGCAAAATTTGAAAACATGAAAAATTAACAATTGTGAACAAAATTTATTAAAACTCAAATGACTAAAGTTGGTCATGATGGGTACTTTATATAAATTTGAATTTGTGTAATCTTTTATTTTTCTTCAAATTGCATGAATAACCTCAGTTATTTTTTATAAAATCTACATTAGTAAAATTGGTACCGGCAGATCCTTTGAGAATTCCATTAAGTAATCATCATTTGTTATATTTAGACATATACTGAATAAAAAATAATTAAATAGTTTATTTCTAAAAAATAAGAAAGAAAAATAAAAAAAGAACACAATCAGCCTTATTAAAAAATAAAAATAAAAAAATAAAAAAATAAAAAAAAATCGCCCAGACCGCCTAGGCTGCCTAGATGACAGCCCAGAACAGCCCAGACTGCCTGCCCAGTCATTAATCTGGGTGGTTTTCCACCTTCTAGCGCCTAGGCGGCCGCCCAGGCCGAATTTTAGAACACTGCATACTACATGACACCAATCTATCTCCTTGTGAATGATATCAATGAGCAATCTCTATAATTTAAATTTTCACATAGTGATTTTCCTATCTGTATACCATTACGATGCAGTCTTATTTTTTGGCAATGATATATACACTTTTTTTTTCATGGTACTCCATCGCAGAGTTAGTGCCACAGAAGTGATAGAAGCTTTAAAAAGAATGAAGACAGGGAAGGAAGTTGGATCAGATGATATACCAATTGAAGCGTGGAAATGTCTGCGAGAAGTTGGGATTCAATGACTGACTAAGCTATTAATAGGATTTTTGAAACTAGAAAATGCCAGATTTGTGGAGGTACAACATTGTGGTACCAATTTATAAGAACAATGAGGATATTCAGAATTGCTCGAACTATAGAGGGATAAAGCTTATGAATCATACGATGAAACTTTGGGAGGGGATTATAGAACGAAGACTTAGGAGTTATCACTATTTCGGAGAATCAATTTGGATTTATGCCGGGTAGGTTTACTAAGGAGACCATCTTCATGCTTAGGAAAATTATAGAAAAGTATTGATAGGAACGTAAGAGTTTGCATATGGTTTTTATTGATATGGAGAAAGCTTATAATGGGGTCCCTAGGGAGTTAATTTGGTGGGTGCTTGGAAAGAAGAAAGTGTCTCAATGTTATATCGATATCATTAAGGATATGTATGAAGTGACGGTAACAAGTGTTCGCTCAGTGGGTGGGATATCCAGTGAATTCTCATTGTCAGTAGGACTACATCAAGAGTCGGCCTTAAGTCCATACCTCTTTGCCTTGGTCATGGATGAGTTGACGAGACATCTGCAAGAAGATGTACCTTGGTGCATATTATTTGTAGATGATATTAATGAGATTAGTGAAAGTTTAGGTCGGAAATTAGATAGGTGTCATGAGACTTTAGAGAGTAAGGTTTTTAAAATTAGTTTTTCAAAGACAGAGTATCTAGTGTGCAACTTTGATTGTGAATCACGAGGGAGGAGTAATGCAATTGAGATCGAAGGCGTGGAGGTTTCAGAGTGTGAGGCTTTTTGATGTCTAGGATTTATAATTCAAAAGAATGGGGCTATTGCAAAAGATGTAAACTATAGGATTAAAACTGGTTGGATGAAATAGAAAATGACGTTAGGAGTATTATGCGATAGAATGATGTTTGCAAGGGTAAAAGGAAAATGCTTTAAGACAATTGTTCGACCAGCCATGCTCTACGATTCAGAATGTTGGGCTACTACAGGGCAACATATGCATAGGATGACAATGATATAAATGCGTATGTTAAGGTGGATGTGTGGTAAAATCCGTAAGGATAAAATTAGAAATGAAATAATTAGAAGATACTCAGGTGTAGCGCCCATAGAGAACAAAATTAGAAAAATGCGTCTAACTTGGTTTGGTCACGTGTGGAGGCGACCAAGCACGTCGCCAACTAGAAAATGTCTAGATTGGCAAGTTAATAGAGGGTGTAGATGGAGGGGACGACCGTTGAAAACTTGGCTGAAGGCGGTGAAGGAAAACATCCTGGAGCTTGGATTAGTCGAGGATATGTGGGAAGATTGCATTGCTTAGAGAACCAAAATCCGTGTAGTCGACCACGAAAGTATTGGAAATGGGCTGCTATGATGATGATGATGATGATTAGACAATAACGTTTATAGGTACATTATTTCATGTTTTTTATGGTGCTTTTCTCCTCTTTTACTGCACACACCCAATGTTAGGGACAATCTCTCTTGGAAAACTTCAAACATGTTAGAGGGATTAGTAGAAACATTATGATCATATTATGATGTAATTATAATGTTTAGTAATATTAGCAATAGTAGAATTTTAGGCAGTATTATGAATTCTAGTATTATTGTAATAGGGTTCTAATATTGGTTTCCTATTAAGTTTATGATTTCTTTCTTGTTTCGAAAGTTAGGTTAGGTATAAAAGGGTTATAGGTTGCCCATTGGTAGTTAGTTGATTGATTGAAAAAATATTTTATTTTTAATTATGTCCTTTAGTTTTATTGTTGTTATTTCGAATTGTTTCATTTATTTTACTTAATATTTCATTTATTCCAATTATTCTTCTTTTTATACTATCAATTGGTATCAGAGTCGAACGATTCTTATTGTTTTGTTCGATTTGAATAACAAAAAAAAAGTTCGAAGGAAGATGATTGAAGATATAAGACTCACGCAATTTATGAAGGCCATTGAAAGAGTGAATCTGATATTCAAGAAGAGATTGGATCGGATATTCGAGAAATACATGTCAGGCAACACAAAGGCCATGGGGCAGACCCAAGCAACACCTCCGTCACCGACAGCACTGCCACAGGAGCCCACCCCTCCTTCACAGATGATCAAAGCCTTAGTCGACACTGCCCATCAATTGTTCGATCGACGCACTTCCAACCTCTACTACTGCACAGATAGGCGGCGTAGTTACTGCACATTCCGCCATCCAAGTCGGTCGATCTGCGCCACCTTCACTCGATCGCCAGAGCCACAATCAAGATATAGTCGATCGAAATCAAGTTACAGACGATCGCAATCAAGTTCAAGGAGATCAAACTCACCAAACTGGACATGTCGATCAATACCTGCCGCATTCGCCACCCCTATCTTGGCTGATCGATACAACGATTCCCCTTCTCTTCCATCCATCAATCGACACCATTTTATTCCACTGTTCGATTGCAAAGCTCAGTAGATTTGACAGTTTGACAACCCTTCTCTTCCCCTGCCTCACTTGAATGACCACCCCAGCCCCCAATCCCATCGTCCTCCCTCGAAACCTCCCCTCTTCACAACTAGCGTCAACATCCTTTATTCCACTGTTGCTGCCTTTGCAACTCCCTCTTCCTCACATATTTAATTTTAGTCCCCGTGTCAATCGAGAGGAGGAAGAAAACAATTTTTTAACAAGTCCTTAATAATTTAATTTGAGTCCATGTCTATATTTAACACCCCATCCATTTGTCAGTAGATCCAGTTATTCACCACCACCAAACATCTCACTTACCTTCGCATAACATATTTTTGGATCCGTTTTGAGATAGTTTTGCAGCTAATTTTCAGAAATTTACGCACACAATTGCAATTTAGGTCTCTTTCGAGCCAAGGACTTCTCTACGACTTTTTATTTGATGTCTTCCTTTGGCTTTACGTTTTTTGGTTTAGAGCAACTACAAAGGAAATGTTAGAGGTCGGCTGCTACTTGACACTTAGGATTCTGTTGTTGCTTGTGCTTATATGACTTCCTTGGCTTCAAGCTGAAGGACGAACTTCTTCAACTCGGGGATGTTGATGTAATTAGAATATTTAGTATTTTCGTGTGGAGTATGTCTAGTATTATTGAGATAGGGTTTCAAATTAGGGTTCTAACACTGGTTTCCTATTAAGTTTAGGATTTGTTTCTTGTTTTGGAAGTTGGGTTAGTTATAAAAGGGGCGTAGGTTACTCATTGTTATTTAGTTGATTGGTTAAAAGAATATTTTATTTCTTAGTTATCTTTTTTAGTTTATCATTGTCATTTCGAATTATTTTGTTTATTTCGATTATTGTTCTTTTGTACTATCATATTAACAAAAATATATGGCTATAAACTGAGCTCATAGGAATCTCACATCACACATGAAGCATACTCCTTCAGTCATGCCTCAGGGCAAGGTGCACTTGAATAGCCCTAAATGCATCAGCAAGAACATACTAGACATGCATGACCACTTATTTTGTGGTGAAACAGTCTCTGCATAATCTTTTAATTCTAGTTTGGTTGCATTCCCTGAATTGACCAAACTTTCTACAGGTTATTAGTGAGACAATTACTGTGCGTGAGTCCAGCGGAAAAGAAATTGAGTCACAGCTCTTACCTCTAGCCAAAGCCACTACTGACTTGAGAAACTTCTATGTTAATGCATATTTGGGTAAATCTCCAAGTGATACACCTAAGTATTGGCTGGCATTTTTGGCTTCTGCACCACCTCTTGGTTTCAGTACTTATATCGTATCAAGTTCAAAACAAGGAGGTAAAACAGTTCTATGTCAAATGCAAACCTTCCTTTAAATTTAAGAAGAAGAGATAAATAAGTTGGGAGTTGATTGTCACACAACTATTTTCTTTATTGTTTCTGCAATCATAGGTACCAAGGCGACCATATCAACAAAGCACACTACACAAGGAAGGGAAAATGGCACCATAGAAGTTGGCCAAGGGAATTTGAAACTTGTTTATGATGTTGATGAAGGAAAACTCACTCGCTATATTAATAGCAAAAGCTCGGTAAAGTGATTTGTTTGGTATAATCCATTGTTTATTTGTTCTATTTGATTCTTATTACATTTCGCCAATCATGATAACAAACAAGAATAGACACTTGTGAAATTGTCGCTGGTGTTGTGATTGGCCTGTATTTTTAGTCTTTCAGTACTGTTCACGTTGCGTTTTTTTATTTATAAACTTTCTTTGTATCTATTGTATTTTTCCTTTTAAAGGTTGAAGCATCTATTGAACAATCTTATGTTTACTACTCGGCAAGTGAGTATAACGAGAGCGAAAAATATCCTCAGGTGAGCAGCATCTTCATGGCATAGTAATTTCTCTCGGTAATGCATCAGATTACTTGCACAAGTTCTTTTATTTAATGCTAATTAATAGTTGAGTATTTTTTTTTCCTCACGAAGGCTGCGGGGGCATATATCTTCCGGCCAAATGGTACATTTTCCATCAAATCTGAAGGACAGGTATAACATATTGCCTGAAGTAGTTCCTTGCATATGCACATTAGGGTGACCGCTGATTGTAATATTTATGACACTATGCTACTAGGCATGTCAAGAAGTGACATGGTCTCTCATAGTTTTTAGTGTGGGAACCAGCCCTAAAATGAAAAGTGTTTTTTCCTTACTGTTTTCAGGCTCCCTTGACTTTTCTTCAAGGGCCAGTCTTGGATGAAGTGCACCAACAGATCAATCCATGGATACATCAGGTATCTTACTTATTGCAAGTACTTCGTTATTCACTTGGGTTTCTTTGGTATTTCTTCATTCAATTTCCTAAACTGAAGTAAAATTCTGGGATATCAAAATCATTGATAAAAACCTAAACACATTATATTTTAAATAAAACATTATCACCACAAAATGTTGTATTATGATCAAGCAGAGCTCAATTACTTCACAATTGCATGCAACATCACTACAATTTTGAAACAAGAACCTTTCAACTCAGAACTTTCACCTCAGATTGAACTCACTATGAAGTATTTTTGTGGAATACCTTGCCTTTGTACGAATACTATTGTTTTCAGAGCTGACAAGGATTATTTTCACATATTGTTTGTTAATTAACAATGTACAATGTAAATGCTTGGTTTTTATATAGTTATATCTAGTTGTTCTTTTGAATAACATGATAATGCAAACTATGTACAGATTACCAGAGTCTACAAGGGAAAAGAGCATGTTGAAGTAGAGTTCATTGTAAGCTCGTCTTCTTATAACCAATCATCACACTGTTAGATATCCATTTCCTTGTATTTGTCATCCTAGTCTGCAGGCTGAAGCTATTCTGTTGATTTAATGTTCCTTGTTACAGGTTGGACCAATACCAGTTGACGATAAAACTGGGAAAGAAGTTGCAACACTATTTACGACTACCATGATGACAAATAAAACATTCTATACAGATTCGAATGGGAGAGACTTCATTAAAAGGGTGTGCTAAATCGTACTCTCATAGCACCCAATAAAATTCAGTTGCCGTATTATTTATTCCAGTTTTCTCACGGTAGGAGAATAAGAAGAGAAAGGGATAGTAAAATAGCAATAAGTGGTTTTTTTCATGTTGCTGCTAATGACATTCTTTCCGTAATTCATGTCAACATATTGACAACCATCAAACAAAAGATAAGCGATGCTCCACTTCCCTGCCTTACCAGTTGGCCAGGCAGCCAAAACCTTGGGGGGATTGAACTTTTCCACCTTTTTTTTTTGTTAACTGGATTTGCATCTTGAATCCTGTATCCATAATAAACCTAAAAGACACCTCACCTTTTTACTGGAATCGATGACCTCCCCTTCAGCTAATTGTAGAGTATCTCAAAGCTCAAACTAAAATTTATTTGGGCTTTCAAAATACCGTAGTTAAAACTTTACTTTTTTATTCCCCCCATCTTGTTTCAGTGATTACATTTTTTGATTATGTATGCGTTATTGTTATCTGAATTACTGTGTACGATACATTGTTTATATCATTTTTTTTATTGCAGATTCGAGATTACAGAACAGATTGGGAATTGCAAGTTAATCAACCTATCGCTGGGAATTATTATCCAGTAAGTTTCTATTAGGAGTGAAGATATCTGCATTTATACACACAATTGACACATGGAAACATGGTCAAATACATGGAACAAGTAATGCACACATACATTATGCATGTGGCAATATCATCTAAGTAAGTACTTATGTTGAAATTTTAGGCTAATCCTTTCTTATCCGAAAGAACTAAAATTGTTCAAAGAAACTGAACTTTCCCTGATTGAACCACGTCTTACCAAATTCAGGCTTTCGTATCTCCTGCTTTTATTCGTGTAATTTTCTTTTGCTGAAGCCTTTCATCACATTTTTTCTTCTATGACACATACTTTTGTGTAAGGTTCTCACTGAGTTTAACTTTGAGTGAAGCCCTTCATCACTTTTTTTCTTCTAAGACACATACATTTGTGTTAGGTTCCCAGAAAGTCCGACTTTTGAGTGTGTATCGGTAGTCTCTTTCAGTTGTATGACTTTTTTTTTTCAGATAAATCTAGGAATTTACATGGAGGACAATAGGACAGAGCTTTCTGTGATGGTAGACCGATCCATGGGTGGATCCAGCATAAAGGATGGACAAATAGAGCTCATGCTCCACAGGTTGCTTTCTTGTTTTACTGTTTTGTTGTTTGTCACGAAAAAGTACCATTTTAGGGTTAAAGCAGAAAATTGCAGAAATAATACTATCTCTTCCTTATTGATTATGCTTTCTTAGGGCTTTTTTTTGGCTTAATTTCCCTTTTTCCCTTGTGCTTTAATATTTAATGTAGGAGGTTGCTTCATGATGATTCTAGAGGTGTTGCAGAATCATTAAATGAAACGGTCTGTATCCTTGACAAATGTACAGGACTAACAGTAAGTACCTCTTACTTTGCTCTTCTTCATAAGTACCTCTTACTTTGTTATTCTTCACAAGCTCATGTTTTGAATATATATCAGCCTATCTTAATCCTGAAATGCAGTTGTTGCGCATCGACGTGCTTGTCTTTATCAGCCTATCTTAATCATGAAATGCAGTTGTTGCACATGGGCGTGCTTGTCTTTGTCTCAATTCACAATTTATAGACACATACCTGCAAACACATGCATAATCACAAATGAAACAGGCCTGTAGTGAGACTTTTACCAGTGGACATGCAGCAAAAAAAAAAAGAGAAACAACCACAAAAAAAAGCTAAATGTAAGCACTACAGAAATATCCATTTCTTGAGGAGGATGTTGCATGCCATTTCAAAGGAATGTACCAGATATACTACATTCCAATCACGATTCCTTCTAATCAAAACTCCACAAAACCTCTTCTTCCCCAGTGATTGGTCCTTTTCGGTGGAAAGAGAATAGAGAACTGGAAATTCGCAAATAGATCCAATTATAATGTTTGTGAAATTCTACTAATATCACTCTAAAATCAGAGACAAGTTTAAATTCGATAAAAGTTTTAAAATCTTTCTGCCACAAGTGTTACTAGCTAAGCTAGCACCTGTTGACTACTTACATATTTCTATCCAGTAATATTAGTAACACCTTTGAAAGGTATACGAAATATGAGTTACGAGTGGTGTGTTTTGTGTTATTTTTTTAATGAAGTGGCCTTGTTATGTGTATTCCAATGTGAAACCAAATGATTCGAAAGCTCACCTCAATGATCGTAAATTCTGAGTATAGATTATCAAACTTAAACCCCAGATCTCTCTTGCAGCTTTCGGTGTCACTGATTTAAAATCTTTATGCATATACTTTCATGAAATATGGAGTTCCGACATCAGCATTCATGCCTGGTTTCTTGAAAACCTGAATTCATGCTGTGACAGCAAGCAATTGTCTGTTAAGGCCACATATCCTCATGCCAGAGGGAATGTTCTATGACTCAATTTGTTTTTCTTCTGATGCATTTCATTTGCAAGTGAAGAGTTATATTGGAAATCTCATATTTCCTGTTGGAAGCGCATATTGAACTTGAAAAACCATTCCAAGCTCATATTTCCTTTGTCTAGTCAATGGGAAACAAAATTTTGTTTTGGGAGGACAACTGGTGCACCCCCAAGCCATTCAGCCAAACTTTCAACTCTCTATATATAGACTATCCCTTGCTAAGAGCGCTACTGTCTCTCGGCTATATCAAGGCCCAACTTCCAATACTCCTAGCTGGGATCTAAAGCTTGAATGGTCATAAAAGATGAAGAACTCCCTTTCCGTCGCCTGCTACTCGAAACAATTCAGCACACCCAACTGGTTGACAGAGAAGATGTGGAAATGAATGAAATGACAAATCAAGAAGATTTACTGTCCTTGACTCCCACTTGAAGCTCCATGCTCTTTCTAATGTTAAGACAAATATCGTCCCTTCCCCTTCTCCTTTTGGGCACAATGTTTTCTGGAGAAAAGAAGTACCCCTAGAGTTCACTTCTTTGTTTGGGCAGTGGGTCAAGGCAAGGTCCCAAGTTACTTCTTTGTTTGGGCAATGGCTCAGGCAAGATCCCAAGTTCCAACTGTGGATAACTTCTACAGCAACAGTCAGAATCTATAGAGCATACCTTCTTCTCTTGTCAATACTCTAAGAGACTATGGACCTCCATTTGTAATTTGTAATGAAGCTAATTGTCAACCCTCAATAGCTTTCAACCTATTCCAATCAACCTTCTTCTCTTGTCAATACTAAGGGACTATGGACCTCCATCTATAATGAAGCTAATTGTCAACCCCCCCAATAGCTTTCAACCTAGTTACAGCATGGAGAAGAAGTTATCTCACCGTGAAAGGAACTTGGTTTTCGGACGAAGTCCTCCTAAGCTCCAAGCTATTGTCTGGGTTATTTGGAAATAGAGAAATGGCCGGATCTTCAAAGGGGAAAACAAAAGCCATTCTCCACCTCACAAACTCAATCAAGTCCTTGGTCTGGCAATAGGGCATCACTTGGGAAATTATCATTGACCAGCCTTATCACGTGTATTTTTAATCAGGATAACATTTTTTGTTTGCAGTAGATTACTGGATGTTTTTTCTTCCTTGCTAGATAACCCTCTCAGTGCTCTTCCTTTTTTGGATGAAAGCCCCAGTTTTATTGTGGAAATCTATTATCAAAATAAAATTTCATAAGAGAATGAAAAGTGAGAGAAGGAAGAATCGAGGAAGCTGAAGGTAAAGTAAGTTGAGGAGAACTAAAAAAATACTCGCTAGTGATACCTCACTTGTTATAGACAAAATCTTGGGATGTCGATAGACAAACCCTCCCCTGAAAGTTTTATTAGGTTTTCTCAGTGTGCTTGGTTGTGATTACCTTCAAAAATTGATAAAGTATGTGAAGGATAGCAGGATGCCACTCCATTTTCCTTCTCATGATTCCATTACAACCCTGCTATTGTTAACGAGTAGCAGAAGTCGCTTGCCCATAAGAGCAACTACTTAAAGGGTGTATGAATTCTCAGATTTAACTACTTATTATTTCTATTATTTCTTATATGCTTTTCGTGATCATTGTCTACTATTTACTTGACTATACATGGGACTTAATCTCATTGTCATGATAATATGAGTCACTTGCACTTAAAACAGTCAAAAGGCTTCTGTATCATCTCTCGTTGATTTACACATTATTCTTATAGATCCAAGGAAACATTTATCTTCGAGTTGACGCCCAAGGAGACGGTGCTAAGTGGCGTCGTACATTTGGCCAAGAGATATATTCTCCATTTCTTTTAGCCTTCACGGAACAGGTCAGAGGAGAAAATTTGAGGTACTACATTATACTAGTTTGGCTCCAGAGACTCAGTAATTCGTTTTCCATTTTACAGGATGGAAATGGCTGGACAAACTCTCATGCATCAACTTTCAGTGGGATGGCTCCGTCCTACAGTTTACCCAACAATGTTGCACTGATAACACTGCAGGTAAGAGTGTTTGCCCAATCGCGAGAGTCCATCCTATATGGGTTATATTTTGCCTCGATTCATTAAACGAACAAGCGTTTCAGTTCACTTGAACCACTTTCAGAAAGTAGTAGAGCATTCAGCAGATTTGAACCACCATTAGTTTTGCATTATAGCTTGAAAAACTGCTCCACATATTAACTGAAGGCTAAAATCTTTCTTCTCCATAACATGTAGAAATATCTATTGTAAAATTTGTTTGGTTGTTTTTCCCTATATTCTTTTACATTTTCTGAAATCTGCAGGAACTTGAAGTCGGAAAAGTTCTTCTGCGGTTGGCACACCTATACAAGGTTTAACATTTCTTCAGAACTTGGTTATCTGAAAGTGTAGCATCCTCCTTAAATAAATCTTGGCCTAACATGGTTTCATAATCAGTACACATGAATCTGAAGTAGTTCTTTTCTTTAGCCATATCTTCATAGTTGCTTCCATTAAAAATTTCTTTTTTCAAATTTATTTATTCTACAGTTGCTTCATGTTTTCAACTCATCAAATTCTTTCTTTAGATATTAGTTTCCATCTTCAGAGTTGAACAGTGTAGACAATTAGTAATATAGTCTTACCCAAGTGTCTGATATGTGGATATGGAAAGGTCTTTGACATGGTAAATTTGTACAAAATGGAATGCCCTATGTTACATATTATAAAACCTGACTTTCAGATTTGCTATATGACATCTTTCTCCTAATGTTGTTTAGTGTTGTTCAAATTGCTAGTCAACTGTTAACATTCCTGACTTTCAGATTTTGTGACAACTGATTTATGTAGGTAGGGGAAGACAAGGACTTGTCAGTATTGGCCAAAGTCGAACTGAAGAAGTTGTTCCCCGACAAAGAGGTAAACAAACAAAGAGCCTACTCTGTATCAAACATCACACATTAAACCGTTATGTTGATCATTCCACATTTTGCTGACTAACTTTGTATTGTTTCATTCTGTTTTATTTTCTCTTCAGATCAGCAAAGTAACAGAGATGAACCTATCTGCTAACCAAGAAAGGGCGGAAATGGAGAAAAAACGACTAGTTTGGAAAGTAGAAGGTGAAGCTGAGCAAGAAACAAATGTGTTAAGGGGAGTGCCTGTTGATCCAACAAAGCTGGTCGTCGAGCTGGGCCCTACGGAAATTCGCACCTTCATCGTTGAGTTGGATAACACCTTCATCCAAATGGTTCGTGCCCATCAGCAAGTAGAAAGCTTTATGGCTTCCTCTTAAAATTTAGAAACGTGGAGAACTGCCTCAAAGTCGCAAAAAGGACAATGTAGTGTTGTAAATACTTGCCCCGTAGTAATGTGGATCTTTCAGTTGTGACAAAGTTTGGTGCCTTTTCTTGACTTCTTGGTCTGTTTATGATCTGATATCATGTGTGGTAGTTGAACTCTTTCATACTACCACATGTGGGAAATAAATGATTTGATCGAATATTTGTTTTGCCTTGTTTTTCATTACTAAAGACTCTATAATCTCCAAAAGTCTAAACTCGTGTGAAGTATAGTGAAAGTTTTGGTTCACAATAAATAAAAGAAGCAAACCCTTCAACAAAACCATTCTTTATTTGAAAAGAATTTTAAAATCTTATCTTATTGTGATTTGGTAAAGGTACCAATCATATAGGATAGTTGGTATTATCTATAAGCAACATTTTAACATTTCCAGAGTATCAACTAATTCTACATGTACCTACCTTTTTTGCAGTAACGATATCATCTCCGCGATTAGCACTTTCTGCATAGATGCTCAGATGATGAGGAATTGAAATGTAAGACTCAACAATATCGCAAAACTTGTATGAATATTGGGAAAAGAATTAGATGCATTTTGTCTAACACGGATTTAGATTTGTTTGCCTGTTCTTGTTGTAGGTTTGGCAATTAATCATTTTTAGCTTTATTGTTTTTTAAATTGACCAACTAATCGTGGTTAACTTATTGTTCACTTCACAAACATCTGATCTCATGGACTCATAGCCTGTGCTAAAATAAAATGTTCACTTCACAAATATTGACGCCGTAGCATGATGCATTGATTTTGTTTCCAATAAAACTGCAATTTTCATAAAACAAATTGGCAATATGGTGACATTGCCTAAATCAATTTTCTAACACATTGTCACCCTTAACAAAAACTTCAAGAAATAGAGAAAAAAGTGAAATTGATTGTCCACTTTGTCTTCTCTGTATCCATCTCTGTTGCTTTTGATTTTGTTTATCCAAATGATCAATAAACAAACTTTACAATTTACCCATCAATTCAATTAAATATAGTCAATTCTCTCTATAGTCTTCCACTGCTATTTATTCCATTAAACAATCTCATCTACTTGTGCATGTGTTTCATAATTGATTATGAGAAATGATATTACGAGCTAGAGCATGTGACATGAGTTGTCAACTCTACATCTCCACCCTTAAATTAGAATCAAGATGTCTCACTAAGACAAATAATTAACCCACCACTTCATAAATTTTCTTACTTTTTCTCCCTTGGTTTTCTTTTATTTACTTCCTTATTAATATTAAAATAGAAAAAATAAAATCCAAAACTTTTCGAATTTTTCAACTCTTTCATGGTTCAAATTATGGCTCAAGGTCTCTTTCATGAAAAGAAAAAAAAAATTATATATATAAGTTTGTTTCAAGGTCTCTTTCATAAATTATGGCTCAAGGTCTCTTTCAGGAACATACATCAAAATATCAAAGACACCTTATTGCATTTAGTCAAAATGCAGAATTCCCTTCCCTCTCCGGATAATGCCTTCGCGATTTCGATTCTGAAAGACAGGCTTCAGGAACTTTTATGGCGCAACAAATCGGGGGAGTCATGGCTGAAGGATGTTAACAAAAATACCTTTCATCTCTCGTGTTTGCTTCGTAGGAAAAGGAACACCATTTATGGCCAGATTCTTAATGAATATTTTGAGACAATCTTTCAATCCTCAAACCCTAACCCAAATCCAAATATTATTTCACTCTTTTCATCGGTTATTACTGACACTGAAAATGAAGCCCTAATCACAATACCAATGGAAAAGGAAATTAAACTTACCATTTTTTATATAGGAAGTCATAAAGCACCTGACCCAGACGAATTCCATGTTTTCTTCTTTCAACAGTATTGGGACATTGTGAAAAAGGACGTGATTGCTGTTGTTACCAACTTCTTTATCACAGACATCATGGATCCCAAACTCAACGAAACGTTCATAGCCTTAGTCCCTAAGGTCTCAAATCCAATGACCCCTGATAAATTTAGACCTATAGGGCTTTGCAATGTCATATACAAGGTCATTTCTAAGATCCTTGCTACTCGCCTGAAACCTTTGTTAGATTACATTATCTCGCCTAATCAAGGTGTTTTCCTTAAAGGACGGTCCATCACAGACAATATCAATCTTGCCAATAAGACGTTCTTCAAAATGAAACACAGTCGCCGCAAAAAGCAAGGATGGATGACCATCAAATTAGATATGGCCAAAGCATATGATAGAATTGAATGGTCCTTCTTGCCCCTCTTCTTTCGTCAACTTGGTTTTGCGGAACATTGGATCACTCTTATCCAACAATGTGTTTCCACTACTTCCCTCAAGGTACTCTTAAATGGCTCGCCACTTCCTCCCATTAAACCAACTAAAGGTATTTGTCAAAGGGATCATTTTCCCCCTTATCGTTTACTTCGATGGCAGAATCATTGTCACGTTTGTTGACAAATGCTTAAACAAACAACCTAAAATACATTCATCTTCGACGCCAATCGCCCTCAATCAGTCACCTACTTTATGCCGATAGCCTTATGATATTCTGTCGGACTACACTCGCCGAAGCACATTTGGTCAAAGATCTCCTTGCATTTAACTGTGAGGCGTTAAGACAAACAGTCAATTATGACAAGTCCTCGATTTACTACAACTCAAATGTGCACCCAAAACACACCAAAATGATAAACATAATTTTGGGTTCTAAGTGTATAACCCCAAGGACAAATACCTTGGGTCCCCCCTGTTGATACTAGGAAGAAAGCTTCAGACTTTCAATTTTTAGTCGAGAAAATCAATTCTAAGCTATCTTCCTGGAAAGCAAAGGTATTATCGCAGGCAGGTAGAATAGTGATGATCAAAGCGGTAATCCACTATTTCCCCGTTTACACCATGCAAACATTATTCCTTCCGTGTTCAATTACTACACAAATTGATAATTTGGCTCGTAACTTCTGGTGGAACGGTACGGAGGAACGGAATTCAAAACACCTTTGTTCTTGGAATAAACTTACCATCCCACGACACCTTTGCAGACTTAATATTATGCTCGTCGGAACAAAAATATGGCACTTAAAGATAAATTTATTTGGCATGCGATTTCAAATCCCCACCACCCATGCAATGTTCAACTGAAAACCATTTATTTTAAAAATAAAAGTATCTTTCAGTTGTCCAAGCCTCCCTCCTCGATCTCCTTTGCCTGGAAAGGTAATCTGACTGCCTTCAATAAAATGAAGAACTACCTTTTGTGGCAGATCAGATCCAGGGAAGATATAGATCTATGGAAAGATTACTGGATTAAACCTGGCATCCTGCTGACTGAATGCAGCTCGCCAACAACATCCATACCACCACTCTGCAAAGTGCGTGATCTTTGGATTCCTGATAATCCCATCCCTTCCTGGAATGCAATCTTATTTTTTCCCTATTTCTGATCCCTGTGGCTAGAGACATACTCAATATTACCATTCGTCCGTCCACTGCTCTCGATACCCTTATCTGGACTTTCGATAAGAAAGGAGCGTTCTCTGTCAAAAGTGGTACCAAAGTCTTGTTTTCTCAGCCCTATAAACCTCATCCTCCAACTTTGATAGGGGTCTTCCACCCAGAAGATTATAAGAGACATTTGGCGCATTAAAGCACCATAAACGACAATTCTCCTGTTATGGAAAGTAACCAAAGACATTCTACCAACAATGTCTAACTTACGGCGTGTTCACATGCCAATCGACGACTGCTGTGTTTTCTGTCGTGCACATCAGGAGAATGTTATCTATCCCTTTTTTTTGTCATGTGGTTCAACGCCTCAGGCTACTCTCCCATCTACCCTTTCATTGAAGTTCAGCAAATGTCCCCACTCAAACAACTCACACCTTCTTCAAACTCGTTTGGGACTCAGTAGCCACCATGCCCTATCTTCGAGACGAGCGACTCTCTCAATTTACAATGGTGATTAACCACATCTGGCTTGCTCGCAATAATTGTATCTTTCATCAAGGGTATCTTTCTATCCCGAGTTTTCTGAAGTCTATCAATCATACTTGGAGTAAATAATGGTTCCTTCTTTTCAGGCTAGACAAGATAGACAGGGACTCCATATATCTCCACCAGGTCCTTGAAATTGCCACTACGGCTAAATCCACTCTTTCCGCCATGCACCTTGCTAACCATCCAGTTCCTGAATCAGCATTGATTGTTCAATCAGATTACCAAATATCCAAAATCCATACCATTAACCAGCAAATCCTGGCCGCTACTACACATAGAATTAACTCTATAGCTAGGAACCCCACACATCCTCCTTTCTTTCCATTTGATGATATGATTGTGGTCACTTACAATGTATGTTTATTTGCTTAATCTCTACGAGGAGCTTTTGGAGTTATGGCGGTGGATGCCTCTAGTATGGTGAGTGCTACTATGATGGACACGATCCCTGACCGAGTTACGGATAGTACTATGACCGAATGTTTTGCAGTGAAAGTCGTTTTACTTCTTGTACATGCACGACAGTGGCCTACAGGGTTGATCTTGGGGGACTGGCCTTAGTATCTATTTTGCATGACAAATTGGAAGATAGATAGACAAACATGCGATGGATGTGGCAACCATTAATATGTAGTATTTAGGTTTTTCTTTCAAATTTGCCAAAATGGCTCAGTAAATATATCCCTCGGAAACTTAACACTAAAGCTCATGTTTTGGCTTCAACAGCAAGACAACAGTTATATTTTCAAGAATCAAATCAGACAATTAAAATATTAAAGTTAATAATAAATATTAAATAAATAAGTTTGGTGCAAAATGTACAAAATTGAAAATTTTCATCCCCTCATCGTACTCTAAACCGAATCGGAATAGCATCAAAATAGATTTAATCAATAAAAAAGAAGTCAGAAAAATCGAAACAGAAAGGAATCGAAATCACCGGATGGGATGCCCACCTAGTCACTCAATCTGAAGTCAGCACTTCCTTACATTTCCTCTCTTCGCCTTTCTCTTTAACATTCTCACCTCTCTTCTCGATCTTCTTTCATAACTTATCTTCTTTCTTTATAAGAAAACCCCAAAACCACCAAAAGCCAAAAAAAACCTCCTTTTCTCTTCTCTTCTGCCCTTGCAACTTGTAAACAAACCAAACCAAACCAAACCCATCATCTTTTTCTTCTTCACTCATGTACTTTCTTCCCAATCTTGAGAAGCTATAATCCCTTCTCTTTTGACTGTTTGATTTTTATTTCTCTTTGGGTTTCGAAGAGATTCAAGGTGTTTGTTGAGAGATGATGAGCACTCAAGATCAGCAATCAAAGCACTTCTATGAGCTCTGCTCTCTTGTTCTAGCATTCCTTAAATCACCCCAACTACCCCCCACGTCTTCTTCTCCTATGCTATGTAACACCCCTTCCTCTTCTTCATCAAGAAGAGCTAGACCCATGTTGACTAAGGTCTCTCCGACCGGGTTCGCATCATTGCTTTTAGGTATTTCAATGGCTTTGATGCTCTGTGGATCTGTCACCTTCATGATTGGGTTCATATTGATGCCCTGGGTTCTTGGATTGGTCATGTTTCTATACTTCGTTGGGATCATATCCAATTTATCCAGTTTGGGTCGGGCTATTCTTTACCCGACGATGGCTTCTTCCTGTTCCCCTTCTTCTTCTTCTTCTTCACGACGGATTGCTGTTGCTACCTCTACCAAGGAGATTTCTGGTGAGGGTTTTCGATGCTCGATGTTTGGGATTTTCCCTATTGTTCCGTTTTGATTAAGTTTCAAATGATTTGATGATGTGGGTTTTCTTTGTTTTTGTTTTGGTTTGGAGAATATATTGAGATTGATTGAAAGTGTGTGTTGTAGATTCTTAGCTTGGATCTGAATTGTAATGTTTCAGAGATCTTATTATTTATTGGTGTAATTTATTGGATAGAATTCTTCCTATATCAAGGAAAACAGTCAACCCATTCATGAAATTATTTATGGCTGCCTAGACATATTGTTTGATATTAGATTCATGACGATTGTTCAAACTTTGTATCTTTGTTATGTTTCATGTTTTGTATGCACTTTCATGTTTACTATATTCTTGTATGCACTTTCATTTTTACTATATTCTTGTATGTTGGAGATATAGGAAAATTTAGATAGGAATTCAATGGATGTATTGGCATAAATTTTAGGAGTGTAAATTTATAGAATAAGGTGAAAAGGTTTATGTATAAGGACGAAAATGATGCAAAAGGAAAAAAAAAAAATGAAGAAGAATGAATCAAATATGAAGAGGAAATCAATGGAAATTGTGGTAGTGGAGTTATTAGTTGACAGAAAGCGTTCAGATCATTGGTCAACTTCTTGACGACCTTTGCAGCCGCCCTAAAGCAGGGCGTCATCGTGTCAGTTGTTGCAATTTAAACTAGCTATGTTCCTTGTCCTTATTGGGCGCTGCAACTTAATTCTATTAAAGTGGTTGGTACTCAGATCATTCTCCTTCTTTATGGAAGTAATGTTATCTGTGATGACTCAAATCCTCTGCTGGCTTCCATTTGTTACTTCTTGGAGTTTCTTTGGTGTCGAAGCTCATTGACATCTGATTAAGTTCATATTGATATCTTTGGTCCTTGGATAGTTGAATTAGTTATACTTTTGTAGTTTATTGGGATTTGTTTCAAATCTTTTGGGTTTGGATTGGACCCTCTCGCACTTCCCAGGACAACCACTAGTTTTGTTTGTCCTCTTTGGCAATTGCTGCCATGCTGCTATATGGGCTTTCTTAGAAGGATGTTGTTTGTTTCATGTTTATGATTATTTCCATCATCACCTCATTGATATTTGGTGATCTCGATCATGCTGACCCCTTCTTTTTTTTTATTATATGTTATACCCATATCTCTCTTTGATTGATCTTGTGATGGAAATTTCCTGATGGCATTCTCCAACATCTGTAGACAGTAGATACAAGTGTGTGAATCTGCCATGGTGAAGTTTCTTTGTTATAAAGGACTGACCAGCAGAAATAAGCTCAATCTTGATGACTTAAGCTGGATACTAGTATAAGTTGGTTGCATCCACTATGTCTGATTTACTGTTCTACCGAAGATTGTATTCTCTGGTCTATTATGTTTACAAATTTAACTATATAGGTTTGTCAATTGTCATGCATTGCATGTTCATCTGTAATGAAGAAAATATATCTAGGTCAACAGTAAATAAATTTGCATATCAATCTATAACGATTCCCGTCTATCCTAATGCAGAACTGAAGTTTTTGTGAGCAGACCCTGCAAATAGTTGGACCCCGTGTATTTAAAACACGGATCTCTATTGATAGTTTAATGAAGCTGCATGAGCAGCATATACAGAAGTCACTCGGCGGCAACTCCCTTGAGGGTCAGTGGATATATATCCTTGAAATAGTCATAGAACCTGCGTGCTCCTTGAAATAGTTATAGAACCTGTAGATATGTGCCCTCGATTGAAAAAACAGTATGATCTCCTGTAATGATGTATCTTACATTTCTGAGTTAAAATATTGTAAATTCAGTCTCATTCGTCAGTTATATTATTTTTTCTTCATTCTTTCATGTTATTTTTGTTATATGGATTCTAGTTAAGTTGTTAGGATAATGAATCTTGGGTTACTCTGTTTTCTGCCATATGACATGGACTGTGGGAGTTGAAGCAGAATTGTGAAACCTGCAAAAGACCTTTTATGGTTACGGAGTTCAGATCGTTTGGATCATTTTGTAGAATTTTGGTCTCGAGGACTGCATCAGCTTTATAGCTTTAAATTTTGCTGCCTGAAAGATTAGGATTACTCAAAACACATGGTCCGTTGGCCTAAAGTGAATTTCTGTGGGTTGTCAGAGTTTGAATCCATTGCGATTCATTGGGTAGTTTTCGGGTTCAACCCAGGGAAACAAAAAACCTCATTACCCAATTCCATGAAATTACAAAACTACCTGTTTAAGGATCAGAATAAAGTTATTCATTGAGAAAGTCAGGGTGGTAAGTTAGTGACTATTGTTTTCAACAGAATCAGATCCTTAAACAGGTAGTTTTGTAATTTCATGGATAGTGATTTCTTCATCTCCACTGCACATCAGATCGCACATCATACTGTGCATTTGGTTTCAGTATGACTGCTTACAGTGGTTAATTGATGATTCATGAATCACGAATGATGACCAGGCACTAGTCAATTTCTCTCCTTGGTTAATTTTGTTTGGTGAAGAACAGGGTTAGGCTCCTTGAACACAGCTACTGCAATGTTAAGGCTGAGTTTATTTGCTACTGAATTTTTTTCTGTAGTTCATTATTATAAATCATCATAAGATTGCACCAATTCCTAATGGAAAAAATGCAATGACATATGCAAAATGATCAATCATCTTACCTTGTCTTGCCAACACGCCTGGGAAAACTCATGGTCTTAGGATTAGATAAAAACCAGAAATAATTCAGAAACCATAAATGATCCTTTATTTAGAAGGGCTGAAATCTATTACATCTCAGCTTTCAGAGAGGGGCCTATACACAAGTTGAACACATGCATAAACCCGCCCAACATCCAAACCCTTTTATTTTCACTACTAATAATATTTAGCAAGGTTTGGAGATCACAATTGAAGTAGCTATTTAGTGTCACCAGAAGGGCCAACCAAGGTGGGGAAGGAGCCACCACCACCACAAGGTCTGAGGATGATAATTAGCCTCCTGCTTCACATTCATCTCTGCAGGGATGACAACAGGAGCATCTCTAGCATCTATTCCTGCAGCTTCACTACTACCTGCAATGAAAGCCAGTACAAGCAAAGTTACACACAACAACACCTTAGTAGTACTAGCTTTCTCCATCCCAACGTTGCTTGGAGAGACACGTTATCATCTCCTCCCATTTTATACTTGTGAGCACGATCTTCTGTTTTCTACATTTGAGATGCTCACTAAATTCTGTCTGTTTGGTAGGTTGTTAAATAGTAGAAAGTTGTTCTACAATTCATTATAATTAATTTTGTGATTAGTCTCACTGAAGATTACTTATTTCCTCAGTTAGAATCATTTTTAAAGTAATTCGATTGGTTTATGATCAACTACCACAACTAAAACAACGTTTAACAGTTCTGATGGTTATAGTCATGAAGTCTTGGATTACTTTTTTCAGGTGCAGTGCTGTATCGATTGCAGGAAGAAAAATTACTTAATTAGTACTTGCTATTGTTTGTTTTATTATCGTGTGGTTTTCTAAATTAAATAGCAAAATAAAGGATTAATTCAAAATCTAACCTTTTATCAGGGCCATTCCAAATCTAGTTACTTGATATTAGGAGTGGGCAAATGGGTCGAGGATCCGTGGATTCAAACTGAATCGGGCCGTTTTGCTCTAAACGGTCCAAATTTTAAGTTTGTAGTTTTAGATACGGTTCGGATCCGTTATAAAATAGTTCGCCTCCAATTCCTATTATTTAAAAAAAAGGGTCCGAGTTGGACCCGTTTCAAATCACATTTACATTTTACAAGTTAAAATTAAAAAATTAAACTAAACCTAAATAGGAAGTTAGAACTTAGAAGAAAATTCACCTATCTTCTCTACTGCTCTGGTCTTTTCTTCCCCTCTCTTCTCTGTAGCCACACCCGCATCCTCTCTGTTTCTTGAAGATCACTTGTTCGATTCCCCATCTCGATCGAAGAAGAAGAATCTCTCTGTTTGATTCATCAACAGGAACTTATATGTAGAAGAAGAAGAAGGATCTGTAGAGAGCTTTTGTTCGTCGATCATCTTCCTTATTTCCTCGTCGTCTACTCCTATCTCTGTTAATAGCTAGACATATAATGGGCCATACATGTATGCAATATGTTATCAGAATTTGTATCGGATCGAATCTGATGGGTGGAAGCCGGAGTATGTCCAGATCTTTGGCTAAACTTAGCTATGTCACCTACTTCGAGGTATATCAGCTGTCTTTTATACTATAAGATATGCATGAATTCTCGGAGTTGCAGTGTGTATGCACATTTGTCTGTTTTTTTTCTTACATTGGGTATGTATGAAACATGACACTTTCTATCACTTCTTATCTTCATCATCATCATCACTTTCTTATTCTTCCTCAGCTTGGTGCTTCGGTATGGGACAGCTCAAGAATTACACATTAGATGTAATTCTTATGCAATACAATTTGAGTAGCTGTCAACAATTTCCATTCTTATGCGATAGCTTCATCTTTACATATAATGCATTTGTTCCTTATGGTGTTTGGTTTGGGTTTAATTTCTGTAATAATAATGGGGTAAGAGAGGTCATGAGCTCTACTATTTAGATTGGTGTTTGGGGTGGTTGGAGTGTTTGTAGTTTTAATTTTATCAAGATTATGTTGTTTTTGATATGATATTTTAGTTAGCTTTTTGAATTTGAGCTGAAATTGTGAAGTGAATTCAATGGTGAGTAATGTTTTGTTTCACTATATGACCTGGAAAAAAAATATTAAAAAACATTGAAGAGCTAGGTCCAAATGTCTTTTAAGTGACCACCTTTGTAATAAGGGCATCTCCATGAATTCAATTTGAGGCTGTATTGGATTGGTACATATAGGTTGTATTGGTCTTTTTTATGTTCTATTTAGTCTACCATCATCATTTCATCAAACAATAATCTCCTTGGATTCCTTAAAAAAAAATACTAAAACTTCAGTTCTTGTCTTAGTCTATCTTTTGCCTTTCATTAGTTCAATATGACATTTCCAATATCTCCTATTAAATGCCCATACATGCATCTAGAATGTCATTCATGGTGTTTATTTATACTTTTGTTTTGCAGGCAATTTTTGTTTAATACAAAGCATAGTAAGTAAACATGTCTCTAAGTACTACCCCAACGAAATTACTAAAGTAGCAACATCTTCTACTGCTACATCACATTGTCCTGTACAAACAGAAGAATCCATGCCTCCTCCCAAGCTTGTCCTCTCAAGAAAAAGAAAAACACTAAATGCTCCAAAAACGACACAATCTAGATCTTAGGTTTGGGATCACATCACAAAATTTACTATAAAGAAACACGTGAAGTTGTAACTGAAGGAAATAGTATGATGGTAGAGGTAGATGTACTCAAGGCGAAGTGCCATTATTGTGCTCAAGTGTTTGCATGTGATACTAGTGGTGGTGGCACTAGTACTTTTGGTAAACACATCACCAATGTATGCAAAAAATATAAACCAAATGTGGATTTAAAGTAGAAGGTTCTTGCCGGTATAACTAGTGATGGTAGCAGCATGCTAATTGCTAAGGGATTTAGCCAAGAAGAAAGTTTGAAAGCTATTATTGAATTCCTAGTAATTGATGAGCAACCTTTTAATGTTGTTGAGAAGGAAGGTTTTAGGCGGATGATGAGTGTTATACAACCTAGACTACATGTTCCATCTCGAAAAACTGTTGTGAGGGAGTTGTTACAAAGTTATCATGACATGAAAGAAGATTTAAAAGGGCAATTGAGCAAGCATAGGGTCAGCTTGACTATTGATACATGGACAAATATCCAAAATGTAAATTACATGGTGGTAACAACTCATTTTGTAGATGATGACTATAATATGCACAAAAGAATTATAAATTTTTGTATCATTCCTAGTCATCAAGGTAAACAAATAGGGAGGTTGATAGAGCGGTTTTTGGTAAAGTGGAAGATTGAAAAGGTGATGTGTATTTCAGTTGACAATGCATCGGCTAATAAGGTGGCACTTCAGTATGTACTTGCTAAAATGAAGATGAAGTCAAATTGTTCAATTATTTTGGTGGGTAAATATATGCATGTGAGGTGTCTAGCTCACATTATCAACCAAATAGTGAAAGAGAGGTTGAAAAAGTCGGATAAAAGTATGGCATCAATTAGAAATGCTGTGAAGTTTGTCAAATCAAGCCTCAAAGGTTTGCTTATTTCAAGGAAATTGTTGAGAATGGGTTTTTAACTGACAAAAGTTTTCTTGTTATGGATGTACCTATTAGGCAAATCTCGGGAATGGGATTTGATGATGATGGATGTACCTATTAGGCAGGGCTAAAAACTGAACCATCAATTCGATTTTTGGTTTTTCACCTAAACCGTGAACCAAACCGACCTAGGTCGGTTTAAAAATTTTCAAACCGAAATCAAACCGACCATTAACAAAATCGATCCGAAATCGAACCGATTATAATTTATGCAAACCGTAACCGAATCGACTAAAATCGAACCAAAACCAAATCGAACGACTATTTTAAACATATTATATTATTTATATATAAAATATATATTATTTATTATATATATTCGGTCGGTTAAAATCACATAGAAATCGAAAACCGAACCGACCACTTCAGTTTTGAATTTTTTAAAATCGAAACCGATCCGACCCGAATTTAAACCGAACCAATCGATTCGGTTTAGTCGGTTTGCTAGAATCTAGTTTGAAATTTAAAAATGTATTTGATAGGATGAGTGTCGAAGATGGCAGTATGTACTTAAAGTTATTTCATAGAAGATGAAGAGTTGGATGATGATGATGAAGAAGTAGATCCAAAAAGAAAGGTCAAGGAAGGGTTGGGTCACTTTGTGAGAAAGATTGGGAAAGTGCCGAGGTGTTTGTGAATTTTTTGAAAGTCTTCTACCTAGTGACTGTGAAGATGAGTGCTAGCAAGCATCCGATGTCTCAAACAGCTATCCATGATGTGATTGCTGTGGAAGTAGAGATTAATAAAAAAAAATTTGCCCGAGTATATGCAATTTGGAGGTGTTGTGGAGAATGTGCTACGTGATATGGCAGCGAGCATGAAAAAAAAAATAAGTATTTTGGTTCAATTGGGTCATTGAACCAAATATTTGTTGTTACCCTTATCCTAGATCCAAGGTTCAAACTGAGACACTATTTACACTTGTGTAAAAAAGAAATTGGGGTATAGGGAAGAGGACATTGAAGAAAAAAGTAAGAAAATTAGGGTATTAATGAAGGACTTGTGTGATGAATATGTTCAACAAGTCGCCGGTTCCCAAAAATAACGTAAGGGTTCAAAACAGGTAATCAAAAGTTCTCAACTTTCTTCAAACGTTGTTTCATTATTATAAAGTTTATTGGTTATTTCATTTCACATTCTAATTGAATCAAAAAAAATTCTTTCTTTTGGTTTTTAGCATTCTCAATCAAGTGTTGACAGTAACTCTGCATATGGAAAACAAGGAAGTGTAGGAGCACCAGCCGAAAGTCCTTCTATTCTTGATGAGATGATGGATGTTGTGAGAAAGAGCTAGAAGATACGGAGGATAATGTGCTTTCACATGAGGTAAATAGGTATCTCATGGATCCATTAAAGAAAGCTAACAAGATTGAGATGTTTGAAATTTTGAGATGGTGGAAGCTGAATGGGAACAAGTACCTCACACTTGCATTGCTAGCAAAAGATGTATAATTTATTCAAGTGTCAACAGTTGCTAGTGAGAGTGCTTTTAGCGCTGGAGGTCGATTGATTGATTCCTTTAGATCATCTTTCACTCCGAACTCTGTGGAGACATTGATATGCTTCCAAAATTGGATAAAACGTGATGACATCAGCAACCTTTAGTACGAAGCAAATGCAGAGGAAATTGAGTTCTATACCAAGTGTGAAAATGATAATATTTGTGTTTTTTGTAGTTTGGTTTTTTTATTATGGTTATTAACATATTCATTATTTGATAGTACTTTCTATTAATTATGTTGTTTTTTTTTCTTAGTCTTTGCAAAGTTGAAAATCACAACAGCCAAGGGCAAAGACAGTGATGCAAACTCAAGTGATCATACTCAAATTTCCCAATTAACATCAAAGGAAAGGCAAATCTTGCTAATACAGGTTTGGTGATAGCTTAATTTGAGTGACTAGCTTAGCTCTTTATATTTTCAATGTAACAGATATTGGATACTTGGATTTGAATTTGTAGCTTAGATTTGAATACAATTATATTTGTTTTTATTGAAGAACGATATTGGATTTGGATTTTTCAGGTTTGTTTTCAATGTAAAAAAATTTGCTGCTTGCAGCTTGCTGGCTGACTTGTTTACTTGCTGTAATATTTGTGAAATGACATTGATTATAATTTTGCACTTTTGCTTAGATGAAAACTGCATGGACAAAGTATGCTCGGATGGTTAAATTCTACTTGGGCATTAGTGAAGATGGTGATCAAAGTGTTTTGAGAATCGAAAATCCAAGCTATAGAAACCAACAAGACACGACTCAACTACGAGAACCCAAGTGATCCCACATATTCTTTTATCAGTTCATCCACTGTAAATGCAATTTTGGCAGTGTGATCTTCTAGCTGTAGCTCAACATCTACTACTAGGCCTCGTTTTTCTTCTTCCATCATATTATTATTGTGTGTTCCAAGTGTGTAGTAAAGGTTGGAGCTGAGTTGAGTATTTATAGGTGATCTGAATGGTCTAAGTGTGAAGTAATGTGTTTTTACGGTTTATATTATTTATAAAGTGGGTGTTGTAAACGTACAATAGAGCTTCTAAAATGATAATCTGCATGGACAAAGTTGGATCCGTTTGGAACCGTTTCAAAAAGTTAGGTTCGGTCCCAATGTTCAAATTGAGGAAATCTGGACCGGACATAATCCATTAAATTTAAACGATTCGAATTAGGTTCCTCAAAATTTGTAATCGATCCAGAGGGACTATGTCCACCCCTATATATATATATATATATATGTGTGTGTGAAACTATTTTAAATCTTGAATCAAATTTGTGTATTGCACAATTCATAGCTCTAGATTATGATCGTGACCATGCATACATGGTACTCCTCTGTTGGACTTTCACGCTAATGTAGCTGGTACAACAAAGGCCTACAATTTGCAAGCCTTGTTGCAAATACTCGTGACGATGCCTTTAGATTTAAGAAATGTTTTAGCAACCTTAATTTTGGAGGGAAATTTTTTTCATACATAAAACATCCAAGATAATTACGAGGGAAAAACGATTAATAGCAACTATAAATAATCATTTATTCGAATAAATTTTAATAAGCATGTACTTGAAAAAAGAATCAACAATGATCTAAGCCTACTTAATAAGCTAAAAACTCATTGAACTTAATTCTTTGACGAAGTGGTTTGTGACCGTGGCCACGGATACACGCTCTTGTGTTCGCCAGTATTCCGATCAAGAAAAACGACGCCTACCTCGTCAACTCCATAGTTGCATTCATGACCGCAAATATCCTCGTCTCTTCTATATGCGTACAAATTATAACCTCCTCGAATCAAGGTGTTCTCAGCGTTTCTCCATTCCATTTTGCAAAAAACAAGTGTTGTACCCCACTGGTTAATATTAAAGCCCATTTTGTATGTTTGATTAGGCCCTATTTTATGGCGACCAAAATCACTGTACCTGGATTTGCAATGGATCGTAAATGGACTTGTGATGGAATTAAACGCATACATCAATGTCACGTCAACGTGTTCTCCTGGCAATAAACCCAAGACTGATGAACACCCATGCAATGTAAATATCGTCAGAGCGAGAACAAGCTTCACACTAAGCTCCATTGATGTTGTTGCTATGATCTTTTGGTTTGGGTTGATTTCAATTATTTATATAAAAAAAATATTTTAAAATTAGTAACAATATTAATTTATTGCTAAATTATTAAAGATTTGACTAACATCTCTTACTAAAAGAAAAAGAAAATAAGTAGTATTTGGAATCTTTGATTAGCAAAAAAAGAATGCCTTTTGAAAACCTTGATTGCCTTTCGAAAATAGTATTTGGAGTCTTTGATTAGCAAAAACCCTGCTTGTCTTTCAAAAAAAAAAAAAAATGCCTAAGTACTAAATAGTAAACACTGGATCTGAATCCCCAAAAGAAAAACCGTATTTGGAATAATGTCATAATGGGGATGTGCTTAAAATTCGTTTGCAATTTCCAATATATATTATGTAATTTTTTTATGCTCACTAATACTATACAGAAATTTTAGAATGTTAAGTAATGCAATAAATAGGCACAAATTTACTTATTTATGTATTATCATTATCTCTAATATTTGGAATAATGTTATTATGGGGGGAGAGAACGTAGAAATAAAATAGGAAAATTTTTTTGGAGAGAATATTGAATTATTTTCTTTAAAATTTGAGATTCTTAAAATATATTTGTTTTAATGCTTAGTTAAATGATCAAAATAATCACAAAATTCCTAGACCTTGTGACTCTGATTTACCTCAAAGTCAGCAAATGTAGACTCTTGACTAATACTAAAACAAAACTTTAGAACGTTAAATAATGCAAATTTATACCTTTTATATATATATATATATTTGGAAAAGATTTGTTCTTCTTGTATTTTTTCACAATAATATATTTATGATTTTCTATTTCTATTAATATTAAAACGAATACAAAGAGCACCCACCCATGGTGCTCTCAGGCCACCACTTGTCTGAAGTCATTGGCGTAGCATTAGCACCTGGAAGCACCTTTTGGTGACACCTAACACTTACCATCACATACGTGTGCTCTGTGTGTACAACAAAGCTCTTAGACTATGGTGACTTTTCTTATTGCCATCTACTATTTCCACATTACCTTCTTGACACTAAATTCACTCGGATCAATCTGAAGATAGTTTGCTGAGAAATGGCCTCAAAGAAGAAGGTGGTGTGCAAAAAGAAGGCGAATAAGAAGAAAACCCAGCAAGAACACGAGCATCGGAAGGTATGCTTCATTGCAATGTACTCTAGAGACAAAATCATGAGGTTCCATTCCCAGTACTTTCTCAGTAAACTCAATCCAGACTTCCTTCAGTGTGCTGTTTACGAGTCGAATGCACCCAGTGCTCGTCGCATTGGGATCGAATATATGGTGTCGGATCGGTTTTATCAGGTGTTGCCAGAGGCAGAACAGAAGTTTTGGCACCCTCACAATAATGTGGTGAAGTTGGATCATGTGTGGAGGAATCCACAGATCATGGAGACACTGGAGATGCCGGAGACCCCGAATCTTGGCAAGACTTGGGGCAAGTTTTGGTCCACTTGGCAAGTTGATGTACTTGATGCCATTCCAAGGGGTGCACCATCACCGGAGTTGACGTCTGAGACGACGTTGAAGTGGGTAATGGGGAAGCCTGAAATGCCGCCCCGGAAAATCAAGGATGGTGAGAAGAAGCGCAGCATGTTGAAGGACAATGATGCCGGGGAACTGGAGGAAGAGACAGAGCAGGTAATTTCTAAGAGACTGAGTGTGTTGAGGTCGAGCACGAAGATGAAGATGAAGAGGGAGCTTCTGGGTATATCATCTCCATGAATCATATATGAAGAGGAAAATCAGTGCTCATTTATGATTGTTTTGTGTTAGAACCTGTTTCAGAACTATATAGAGTTGCTAAGCTGAGCTTACTAGCTTTTTTTTGTAATGAAGAGCAACAAGCTAGTGTTATGAAGTCTTCATGTGGAATTAATGGTGTACATAATAATAATGATAATGTACACTGGTGTTAAACTCTTTTGAATATAAAAGATTAGCCTCCCTTGGAAATTTCTCTAATTAATTACTACATCATCCCTCTTTTTAAAACTTTAAATAATACTATAGTTTTAGAGCAATAAAGATGACAGAAAGATACCTTTCTAGGACGTCCATGAGTATCAACATCCCGAGGAAAGCAAAGCATGAGAAATCAGTTTCTTACTTAAACCTACTATCACATTCCTGATGAAGGTAAGCGTGAAACACTTTTTAACTTAAATTTACTAACAGCATCCTCTATGAAGAATGAAGGAAAGCATGAGAAACCAACTTTTCACTTACATTTACTATCAAAATCTTGAAGGAAAGCATGAAACATAAACAATTTTTTTTACTTAAAAGAAAGCATCAGAAACCAGTTTTAGTTTTTTATTTGCTTGTACATTTAGTCAATTATATTATTACTATACACTTGCTTAGTAAAATGCATAACTGGAAAGGCTACCAAGAATTGTATAAATAATATATAAGATGTCAAATGTTGACAGGACCAAAACCAATTGGAAGGCAAACATGGGTTACCCAACATTTGCGTTGCTACTTCTAGTCATTTTCTCCTCAATCTTACTATCAACATCTGTTGATTCAATCTCTGAAAACTTCTTTAGATGCCTTTCTCAATCCAGCGCTTCAAGCCAAATCAGCAATATACTCAACTCCCCACACAACTCTTCCTATTCATTCATCTTGAATTTCTCCATACAAAACCTTAGATTTAAATCGTCTGCAACTTCAAAACCACTGTTTATCATTACACCCAATAGAGAATCTCATATTCAATTAGCAGTTATTTGCGCTAGAATGAATCGTTTGCAAATCAGAGTTCGAAGTGGTGGCCACGATTATGAAGGCTTATCTTATACGTCTACTAAGCCATTCATCATCATTGATCTTATAAATTTACGTAAGATCATTGTTAATGTGACGGATAAAAGTGCATGGGTTCAGGCTGGTGCAACAGTTGGTGAAGTGTACTACCAAATATCAGAAAAAAGTAAAACTCTTGCCTTTCCTGCTGGTGTTTGTCCAAGTATGGGTGTGGGAGGACACATTGGAGGCGGTGGTTTAGGCGCCATCATGAGGAAATATGGTCTGGCAGCGGATAACATTCTCGATGCCTTTGTAATTGATGCAAATGGGAGACTTCTCGATAGAAAAGCCATGGGTGAAGCCTTATTCTGGGCGATCAGAGGCGGAGGAGGGGCAAGTTTCGGAGTTATTGTATCATGGAAGATTCAGTTGGTTCCTGTTCCATCAACTGTGACTGTTTTCAATGTGATCAAAACATTGGAACAAGGAGCAGCTGCTCTAGTAAGTAAATGGCAGAGCATTGGAAATAAGATCCACGAAGACCTTTTCATAAGACTTATCATACAAACCAAGTCTGTGAACGGCAGAGCAACGATTGCAATCATATTTCAGTCATTATACCTTGGAAGAATTAATCAACTACTTGTGCTGATGAAGAACAACTTTCCTGAATTAGGATTGGAAGCCAAGGATTGCACTGAAATGGGTTGGATCAATTCGGTGCTTGACTTTTACTGGAACAACCCCCGACAACCTACAAGTGTCCTACTAAACAGAGCTCACGGATCAAAGAACTATTTCAAAAGTAAATCTGATTTTGTTAAGGTACCCATTTCTACCACTGCTTTGGACGCCATATTCAGAGTGTTTTTAAAAGGAGAGGGATCCATAATGATATGGGAACCCCTTGGCGGAAGGATGAGTACAATCTCCGAATCTGCAATTCCATTTCCACATAGGGCTGGAAACCTGTTCAATATTCAGTATACCACCTCTTGGCAAGAAGCAGGGGTTAGTGCATCTCAAAGACACATAGAATCAATGAGGAGGTTTTATGATTACATGGCTCAATATGTTTCGAAATCTCCAAGGGGTGCCTATGTCAACTACAGGGATCTTGACTTGGGCATCAATGACGAAGTTAACACAAGCTACAACAAAGCAAACATTTGGGGCGCAAAGTATTTCAAGGGCAACTTCAGAAGATTGGCACTTGTGAAGAACAAGGTGGATCCAGGAAACTTCTTTTCAAATGAACAAAGTATCCCAACTCTTTCTCAGTACAGGATGAAGAGAAGTCTAAAATAAAAGTAATTGCAGTTGAAAGTCATTTGAGTATTTTTTTTTTTTTACGAATCCACGTCCTCAAGCAGGAAACTTCTTTTCGAATGAACAAAGTATTCCCCTACTAGTTGTTTCACTAACCAAGATTGCCTTGATACTAATCCCATTGTTTCAGAACTTAAAAAAACTAAATTCCTTGCACTCATCTTCTTCCTAAAAGTTGCTGCAATAACCACCAAAATCACCAGAAGTTCTCAAGTGTACTGTACAAATGGTAAAATTATTTAATACCAAATTAGAAGTGGTAGAATTGGTATAGTTTTTGTTGGTTTTGGTATGCTTTTTTCAGGCAAAGCTAACAAAAATACTTTGTAACTTGAGCTCTTGTTCCTTGTCTATCAACACACATTATAGGTAGTGAGTAGTATTATTTACTCATTCAAGTATAATAAAGTGTGAAATGGGTTGACACAACATATAATTCACCCGATTAGACTCGTCATACCCATTACCCGTGACACTTGGGTTACATTAGCATAAACAAATCGATATATACGGGTTGCGCGGTTTGTTGGAGGTTGGGCAGGGCTTGGTTTGTTTTACCCTAAATTATTTGGTGGGGTTTGGAACGGTAGTGTTGGGTGCAAGAAAAACAGTATTGAGTATCGAGTACAAACAAACAACAAAATGAATGAGCAATAGAAAAGAGAGAGATCTAATCCCTCGAAATAAAATCACCATCATAACATCACAACTGAACATAGAGCACTAAAAACATCAAAAAGAGGGTTCAAATTGATCCATAAAGTAAGGCATCACATTAAAAAAAAAAAAAAATTATATATACATACATATATATCACAACCAAAACATCTAATCACCAATCAAAATAACACCAAACTAAAATCCCCATAAATTAAAGTATCATCATTTTCATATACTTGTTTTTTATTTTTGTGAATTGATGAGGAGGAGAACCAAAAACAGCATAGAGAATAGAATAGAATACGATGAGATGAAATGAAATGGAATTTAACCAGTGTTGATGTGAACCCCAATAGCAATAAGGAAGATAGTGAGGAGACCAAAGTAGAAGATGGCATGAACCAATATGGACATCCAACTCGTCTGCATGTTGCCGAACTCCACCACTCGGTTCCTCCCTGGTATCTGTATCAGCAGGCCTGGCGTTAACAGCACGAACAGCACCACCGCTATCAACACCGGCCCCCAGTCCGCCATTCCTTCTCTCTTTTTCTTCTATCCACACCCCCAAAAACACTTTCTCTCTTTCTATTTCGGTACTTCTCCTCTTTCAAATCACACACACAGCAAGCAAAAGCAGAAGAAGAAGAAGAAGATATGAGAAAGATATTAAATTTGGGGATCACCTCGAAAGAGAAAGAGACAGTTCATTTGTTCTTGATGACATGTACTAGGACACGTGGCGACATCGTATGAGTTTCTCGTTTCGTGTTTTTGTACTTCTTCCACACCCTTCTCGTGACCCGTGCGTCATAACGCGTTGGTTTCGGGACCACCATACCACGTGCTTCTCAAACGTCCCTGTTTTCAAAATCTGGTCGTCCCTCTTTCAAACTAGTCAATCAGATTGCTTTTGTTATTATTATTGTTATTATTTTTTGTCATTATAGATTGGTTTAAAATTTTCTTCTTAAAACAAAATATGAGCCTTTCCAACAGCCAATAGACTGTTAAAAAAAAAATAAAAAAAAAAAAAAAAAGATAACAAAAATACATATAGCTACTATATTCCACTTTTTTTTTCATTGAAATTTGTTTCTTAATAATTATTCAGGACTTACGGAGTTGATAGGCTTTTGGTTGGCCGTTGTATCAATTCTCTATTGTATTAATGTTTCAATTTCATTGCACCAACCTATGATACGGGGCATTATCATTTTTTATTAATAGATATAATTTCATGGTAAAATTTTCTCATTTATTAGTTTTTAAAAGAAAGAACAATAGCTATAAATTCAGCCAAACATTCATTAAATTTTAAATCTTCTTATAAACATCAAAGAGACACTAACCTTCTTCACAAGTTCTATAATAGATGGTAGACACTATTTTCTTAAGAGCAAAATAGTTTTAAAATGATCATTGAAAGTTAACACTATGGCAAGTTGTGTAAATAAGAAATACACATAAAAAAAAGGTATTGTTTTGCCACATATAACTCAAATGAATACATTGTTCATCAACAATAAAAGAGCGGACAAAACTAATATTTCATATTAGAAAAATGTTTAAAAAACAAAATGTATATCCAAAATTTAAATTATAAAATTTTCATAGAAAGTAGGGGTGGGCACGGGACGGGATAGAACCGCTCGGGACCAGAACGAGATAGACTTCGTCCCACTACAAACAGGTTCGGGACGGAACATGATGAACATGAACATGAACATGAACAAATAATCCTCCAATGAAAAATAACAAAAGAATTTCATGGGTCACATCGTTCACACACCAATATGTCAAATTTATGAATATGACTTTCATCATAACAATATTAAATGTCATATAAAATTTGTGAAAGTTTACAATGGAATTAAGTGATGAGTGATGGAAGGAGCCCCTCCGTAGATTCGTCTTACATATTTCCGCAAGAGTTGAAATATCATTCATACAAGATATAATTAGGAGCAATGTTATCAAACTACATAACTTATAGTGCAATACTAACCCAAACCATCATTTGTCTTTATTTTCTATAAGAATAATTGTCATTTTATTTTCTACAAGAATAATTGTCTTATAACCAATCTAAAATGAAAAAACATAAAATTTTCATGGGTTATGATGATACATCAAAATAGACCGATCATCACGATCGTATACATGGCATAAAAACTCATCACGAGAATACAATGCCTAATCTATTGGGTTAGATTGTAAAGCCCAAGAAGAATAAAGCCAACTACAGAGGCCCAGCCATGACTCACCAATGAGGAAACATGAACAGGGCCCAAATCCAGGCTCAAACGAATCAAAGCCATAGTCCATACCCAACACAAGTTCTCTCATAAAGAAGATGAACGTTGCGCCAAAAAAGAGTTGTGGAGGGATTTTCGCCCCCACGAACGCATCTCCTTTAAGAAAGAGACTGTTACAAGAAACATTTTCTTCCGTTGCGCCTCACATGCTGAGAGTTAACCACGACCATTATAAAAGGTAAAGAGAACATTCGACACAGGTATGCAACTTTAACTGAGTTTTGTCCAGATTTACATAATTCTTCCATTAAAGTTACTGACTTAAGCATCGGAGTGCCTTCGGCCACCAAAAAGTGGTCATTGGCAATATAACAATTATTTTGCATGTCAAACTCACGGAGAACGATTTTTGACGCATCAGTTTGGCGCTATCTATGGGGAACGACGAGTTTCTTTTCAAAAACAAGATTCACAATAACAAAGCTCACACAATCCGATAGAAGATCAATGAAATACTCCACAAATCTTCAATCTCGCAATGAAATATACGAAGTGGTGCCCAATATTGATTCAACGACGACCATCAAAACAACCATACCTATTGAAAAATAGCTCCAACAGGTAACGGTTCAGACATCTCTGACATAATGGGAATCCCCTCAGATCCCCGAGTAGAGATGCTTATGGCCCAAATGAACTGTGTGATCGAGATGGTAGACAAGATCATCCAAGACCTGAAGGGCAACAACTTTGGAAAAGAAATCACCCAACTTAAGAGACACTAGACTAACAATAGTTCCAAGTGCAATCAAGGGTCGTCTGAAAATCTACAACCGAAAAAAACCCAAATACGGGAGAATGTTCTTGACTCTGTTAGTGAATCAGAGCGAGATCCTTGAAGCTATGGCAGGAAAAGAATATGACAAATGGCAACCAAATATGAAAGGATATCCGAAGAAACGGAACAAGAGTAGACACTGCCTTTTCCACAATGATTACGGTCACGATACCAAAAATTGTTGCAGTCTGAAGGACGAGATTGAACGTAATATCAGATAAAGTTGACTTAGAGAATTCGTCAAACTCGAGTGCAAAACAATCATTTCGAATGAGAAAACAAAGGAAATACTTTATGTCTTGCACGACATAGGCGGGGAAAATGAGCAATCCAATCGATCCAGAAAGCGTATAGTCAGAGACTTACGTACAAAGATTAGATTCCAAAAATCATCTGCACAACGTGCAAAAACAATGCAAAAGACTCTAACATTCTCAAATGAAGATGCTGCTAGGGTTAATCTCCCGCACAATGATGCTTTGGTGATCTCGATTATGATAGCTAAATGGGAAATCAAAAAGTATTAATCGATACCAGCAGCTCGACCAACCTTTTATACCAAACAGTTTTCTGAATGATGCAGTTTACTATTGAGATGCTCTCACCAAGCAATAAATCCGGTAGGTTTTAGTATGGAACAATGTCACCCACTGGGAATGATTCAACTATCAATCAAAGCGAGAGAGTCGGGAAAGCAACGAGTATTAATGATAGACTTTCTCGACGTCGACGTTCCTGCTGCGTACAACATGATACTCGGGAGACCGTGAATACACAAGATGGGCGCAGTCTCCTCCCTTATGCACCAATGTTTAAAGTACCATACCGACAAAGATATCGGAAGGATAAAATGAGACCAACCAGCGGCCCGTGAGTGTCATTTTGCAGCAATAAAGACTCCCCATAAATAACAATTATTGCAACGAATGGAAAAGCCTTCACAGCAAGTTGATGAAACGAGTTCGGACGACCATACGACTCCAACCAGTCCACGAGATCGACCAAACATCACCTATGCCCTTAGAACCGCTATCAAAGATAAGGCATTAGTGGATTTCATCATCGAGTTCACAAGAAGCAACAACCAACATAAGGACAAGGAAAACATAACAGAGTAGCCTGAACCAATTCTCGAAGGATAGATCATCCGCTGTGATGGGGCGTCCAACGACGCAGGAAATGGAGCTGAACTAGTCTTGTATAACTCAGAAGGCATCACATTAGAAAGGGCGATAAAATTCAGTTTTAGAGTCTCCAATAATGAAGCCGAGTATGAAGCTGTGATAGCGGGGCTACAGTTAGCAAAACACCTGTGAATAAAAGACATTAGTGTCTTTACTAATTCCAAGCTGGTGGTCAATCAACTAAACGAAGTTCCAAGTAAAAGACACCCGAATGAAAGCCTACCACCATAAGAATTTTACATGGGTCTTTTGAAAAAGAAGGGGATAAGAAATGAATAAAGGAAATAGGGGTGAAAAATAATAGAGAATGTGAGAGAAACAACATTGTAAAAGCTTATAGTATTGTTTTTACCTCACTTGTTGGATCACGGACACGGGAAACACGTTGTTAAGTTTGGCTATGTTAGTTTTCATATCTTTCATATGTAATAATGATATTATACCCAACTTAAAAACTAACAGTAAATGTTATTGTAAACTTTCTGATGTGATTTGTTTATCTTAAAAGTCTTCATTGCTAGTGAAAAATACGTCACAAACATTAGTCTCACATACTCCTATTTTAACCCATTTGCGACTATCTGTCCTGCTGAAACAATTGGAAAAAAAAATTACGCTATTGTGGATTCACAGTTAGAAACTATATCAGTCTATCATCCATTTTATGTGCAAAGATAAATCCCAACGTAATGATTTATGGTTACACATTTTATACCAAGGATCTTCCAAGAAATTTATTTTATGTGAGACTGATGCTTGTGACGCCTTACAATCCGACTCCATCACGACCGCATAAGTAAGATGTGTCATCCCCTCCATAAGATGCTGGAGGCCATCATCAATATGATGACGTGGTTGTCGCACGGGAATAATGGCTCTATTGGCCAACCACCCGTGATAGCCGCCAATGAGGTTGCGAGCACTGTCCTACACATCAGTCTGGTCAGAATATCTCACCAAGGATAGTAGGAACAGGGCGAGATGCAAAAGGAACAACAAGTGATCTCGAAGTCCCAGCCACAATAAAAGAAACATTAAGCTTGAAATCTCGACCCCGGGCAACAACTTGATCCTCTACCGACGGATCGTACTCGAAATCATCCAAAGTCTTAGTACCCTTCGGATTCTTCGACAACCAAACACCTAGCTGAAGCATTTTGTTCTCAATAACACGCAAAACATCAATCGGAAGGTCGGCAGAATCCGGCAAGCCATAAGAAGCAACTAGTTTCTTCTCATGGTCATCCAAAGGATGAGAAACTTCCTTCTTACTTATCTTGAGAACTCGGTTTACCTTCTCATCCTCGTGGGCAGAACAATCATCCCCTATACCACGACCTCTTTTATGGAGAGAGGCAAGATGAGAGGGGGTTCTAGCGGATTCAAGGACTGAGGAAGCAAGTTTTTTCCTCTTCGAGACATGGCAAGAACTAACAGCTGACATCTTGGAGGGACTAGGAGGCCGGGAACTTTCATTTTCTTAACAATTGAACCAGTATTCCTAGGGCCTCGAGCAGAAACCGAAGCAGCGACTCCTACATCACTAGCGCGTGCAATAGTAACCTCTGAAGGAAGACCTGCTCTGCCAGGTGAAAGCAAACCATCACGGATAATGGCATCTGTAGTGAGGAAATCTTCCACTGATACTCAGGAAAGGTCACAAAATTGACAACAGAACTCCTGTTTTTCCAAAGACAGCGATAACTCGACCGTCTTAGGCTCCCGAAATGATCGCAGAATCTGATTCCCGTAGAACCTAAAGTGATTGGAAGAAATATATGCATAGAACCGTGACCTCGACTAGCTCGCATACTCCTCTCGCGAGTCCTCAAAAATAAGGAGGAGAAGATAGACGACAAGTGTGATTAGGGTTCACACTAAGTTCTACCAGAGAATGCAAAACCCTGACATTCATGGGGATACGAGTCGAGGCAGCCCTCGCAAAGGTTGAAATTATTATTTTCCAACCATTAAGGACCAGTTGAGTCTGAACAATGCCAACAAAATCCAAGTACTCCCAGACAATCATAGGAGCCGAAAACCTGAAATCAGAGTGGAACATACAGGGATACAAAGCAATGTACCCATGCTTAGGACGACAAGGATTGTCGCCCTTTCCGGGAAAAACAATTTCCAAATCAGTTGGCAACGAGTAGTTGTGATGAATGTTGTTCAGAGTCGCGTGTGTTGCTCATTTGGGCATAAAGAAAGCTTCGCAAGCATCAAGAGCATCGCCGTCCAAAACTCTGAAGTTAGACATGACTACAGAACGAAATGCAAGTAATCAAAGGGTCAACGATCAGAAAATCAGGAAGTGCAAAAGGAAGTAGGGCATACATGAACTTTTCCTTTTATAGGGATGAATAATGAAAGGACCGTTCTTGGGAAAATGTGCAAGGTATGATAGCCGCACGAAATCTCAGAAATCGCGCCAAAACGAACAGTCGGATGAAACACATGAGAGACAACAACAACAAAAGATAGCAAGAACAGTAAATGTCTTGTAATGCTGCAATCAAAAACAAAACCGCCACACAGTTAGTGGATACATGAACATACCCACTAACTAAGGGGGGTAGCTGATGATACATAAAAAAGATTGATCATCACGATCGTATACATGGCATAGAAATCCATCAAGAGAATAAAGCCAACTACAGAGGCCCAGACAAGGCCCGCCAATGAAGAAACGTGAACAAGGCCCGAATCCAAGCCCAAACGAATCAGAGCCCAAATTCAGGCCCAAACGAGTTTTCTTACAAAGAATAGGAACGTTGCACCAAAAAAGAGTCGTGGAGGGAGTTACACCCCCACAAATGCATCTCCTTTAAGAAAGAGATTGTTACAATAAACATCTTCTTTCGTTGCGCCTTCGGAGTGCCCTTGGCAACCTAACAAATGTTTTGCATGTCAAACTTACAGGAGGACGACTTTTGGACGGATCAGGTTCTATTTGACTCAAAATATCCAAATTGAAGTTTTCACCTAAACAAATAGTATCAAATCAAGTAAGTAACCTTTCAAACAGTAGATGTTTTGATTTAATATATCCTAAACTTTCCTTTAGAAAAGTAGTTTGATTAAAATTAGTAATAATAAATATTAAATAATTAAATTCGGGACGTGATGGGGATATTGAAAATCTTCATCCCAATCTCATCCCACTTTATATCAGGACGAGACGAGATCAGAATGGATTTGATCAATTCTAAAAAGACCCAAAAAAATTCAGGATGGGACGGGACATGACTGGGACTGGATCGAGATCACGGGATGGTATGCCCACCCTTAATAGAAAGTCACCAATCAATCTTTTCCTATCATTAATAAACTAATTTTGTTTTAAGGTTACAAAAATATGGTTAGGTACACAAGCAATTTAAAAAAATTACATATAGAAAATTAAGTTGGAGGCATCAAGCCAAATAGTATAGTACACATAGCAACTCCCAATACTTATCAAAAAAAAATTCCATTTGTTAGAAATTACAAGGAGAGAGAGATTATCTGCATACTTTTTTTTTTTTTAAATTGGGTCATTGACCATTTTTATTTATTTATTTATGTTCGAAGCTAGCTACATGATTGACCCTATAGGGTTAATCAAACCAGGCCTGAAAGCTACAATATTGTTGCCACTTAATATCATCATCGCCTCCATCTCGTATAGAAGACTTGCTTTCGTTCCGGTTCATCGCTTTCACCTCGTGCGAAAACTCATAAAATTCTACTCGGTGAGTCTCAAATTTGAGACCTCTAACAAGGAAAGTTGATGTCCGACCAACTGAGGTACAATTGGTAGACATTTTCTACATACTTAAAGTTACTCAGTTTTAAGGAATAATCAAAAGTAATCAATATTTTTGTCCATGAGATCATATTCATTTCACTCTTTGAAAAATTCTGTTTTTCATGATAATTATATGTGAGACGTTTTCATTTTTCATAGTTTATATTTTTTTACTCACATATAAACTGAGTGTCCAATCTCACATCTTGTAGTCGAAGTGTGTGGGTGAGGAGCCTTATCAACATAACTTTTCATCTCATAGTAAAGATGTGACAAGATAACCTTTAGAAAGTACACTTCGACTACAAGAATAATTATTGCTTTTCTATATCATGAGAAAGTACGTTCTCATGATAAGAATTGCTTTCATTTTTCTTTCCTTTTGTAATAATTCCATTAAAACAAACGTATTATAAAACTCGAATTCAATGTTCTCCAAATAAATGCTTAATCAATAAATGCATTTTTTTTTCACATTTACCAATGTTAAGTGACTTCTCTAACCGTATGTATAGTATACATAGTAAGTTCTCTAACTTTACAAAAAATTTACGCTTTTTTTCTAAATGGCGAGGGAATCAGCTAGGAAACCGGCCAGGGCCGTTTCCTCGGCGCCTAGAAGGGCTCAAAAATTTAATATTGTCATTAAGTTTCCATTGCAAAATCATCAAAGTGCGGAGATAATTCCTTGGTATCTTTATTTATTATTTTTTTTAATCAGGTTAAACTACAAATTAAGATGATCCGAAACCCACATTTCACCAATCAAAATGAAGAAAAAGCTTTCTATCATTGCTGTTGCTCTGGTGATCTTGGCATTGTATGAATGTTCATCGGTTTCCTGCTTCCCTTATGGTATGTTAAGACACGTTGATGTGGTCGACCATTACAACTTCAGAACTGTGAACAACTTCTTGAACCTCCATTGCAGATCGAAGGAGGACGATCTTGGCCGCCAAATACTTGGGCCCGGCTCACGCTACAAATATCATTTCAAGGCTAATTTCTGGGGTACTACACTTTTCAGTTGCACAATGTGATGGGTGAACAGCCAAAACATCCTCATTCAAGGAGAGTTTGTGAATTATAACTTCACAAGGGATAGAGATAAGTGTGGTCATGAATGTAATTACAGCATCGACGAAAAAGGTGTTACTTAACAATGCTCGTGGAACGCTTCTTCTTCTACTATATGTTGATGACGGTGATAATTAAACTTTCTTGATTAGTTCATTGCAAGGCTAGGGAAAGAGTTTGCGATGAAAGACATCGGATTTCTCCATTATTTTTTTTGCATTCATCAAAGACTTATTTTGAAATCAAGTAAAATATGCATCAGTTATCATTGAACGTTCTCAAATGCAAAGATTGCAAGCCTACTAGCTCTACACCAATGGCTACCAAATCAGGCCTCTTATGGATCCTATGGATGGCACTCCCTTTTCTAATCCACAATGGTATCGCAACATCATTGGAAGCCTACAATACTTGACTTTCACTCGCACAGATCTATCCTACAGTGTTAATTATGTGTGCCAATTCATGCAAAATCCAACTAAACTTCACTACCAGGTAGTCAAACATATTCTTCGGTATGTGAAAGCACTATCAATCATGGGATAAGACTACAATCAAATAATCCTCCTGATCTCTATGGATTTTCTGATGCCAATTGGACGGGTTCCACGACAGGCTTTTACATTTTTCTATGAAAGAATTATTTGTCACGGAGCTCTAAGAAACAACATAGTGTTGCTAAGTCCTCAACGGAAGCTGAAATGAATATCGGGCCCTTGCTTTAGCAGCAGCTGAATTCACTTGGATATATTTCATGTTGCGTGACATTGGCTTGTATATACATGTGTCGCCTACTCTCTTTTTGTGATATTATCTCAACCCTGCATTTGACTATTAATCATATCTTCAATGCAAGGACTAAACACATAGAAATAGATTATCATTATGTTCGAGAGAAAGTTGCTCTCAGTTCATTGGTCACGCGAGTTGTCTTCTCCAATAATCAAGTTGCTGATATACTCATCAAGCCGCTGGTACGATACCAATTTCTTGATCTTCACACCAAGCTTGGCATGTGGGATTTCCCTCGGCATCGTTTGAAGGGGGCGTGTAAGAGATTGTATCAAATCAAATAAGATGATATTGTCCAAACAAAATCTTCAATGAAAGATGTATCACATCTCATCTCCAATCAAATATCCAGTATCTCCCTGCATGGAAATAATATATGGCAGCATAGTGACTAATTATCCTCTAGATACTAATTGTACACTTTCAAAATGTAATTTGCTAAATGTTATATTATTCTTTTTTCCTATTTTGGTTTGATTGAGAGATTTCGTTTAAGAAATTCTCATAAAATCAAATAAGATGATTTTGTACAGACATCATCTTCAATTAATCAAAGATACGCCACATCTCCAATCAAATATATGCATACTCTCTATTATCCTCTGGATAGCAATTGTAAAATTTCAAAACGTAACTTGCTAATGTTGGATTATTCGTCTTTCCAGTTTTGCTTTGTCTTCGGATCCAAACCGTGGAAATAATTCCTTGGCATATTTACTTATTTTATTTTATTTTCTCTCCTTTTAACAAATTAAAATGTTGTATTCTTTCTCTTTCCTATTTTGGTTTGATTGAGAGATTTCGTTTGAGGTGGCATTTAAGAGATTCTCATAAAATCAAACAATCTTTGAGAGATTTGGTTCGAGATATAATCTTCAATCAATGATGCATCACATCTCCAATCAAACATTCAGTATCTCCCTGCATGGCAACAATTTACCATATTGCCTCTCAATCAGAGTTTCTCTATTATCAATTGTACAATTTCAAAATGCAACATGCTAATACTTCACTATATATATAAACAGACATGCACCACATTTACCAGCTTCTTTCTGATGATCCCAAACCTACATTTCATTAAACAAAATGGAGAAAAAACTTTCTATTATTGTTCTGACTCTGCTGATCTTGGCATTGTATGGATGTTCATCGGTTTCCTGCTTTAATTATGGTAGGATAGCAGATGTTGATGTGATCGACCACTACAACTTCACAACTGTTATCAACTTCCTGAACATCCATTGCAGATCGAAGAACAACGATCTTGGCCCCCAAATACTTGGGCCCGGCTCACCCTACAAATACCATTTCAAGACTAATTTCTGGGGTACTACACTTTTCAGTTGCAAAATGTCATGGGTGAACAAGCAAAACACCCTCATTGAAGGAGAGTTTGTGAATTATGCCTTCTCAAGGGACAGAGAGAAGTGTGGTCACGAATGTAATTACTACATCGATGAACAAGGTGTTACTTATTACAATCCCAGCACCGGAGAGAAACAGCTTATGTATTCGTGGTCATAATTTTTAAAGGATGCATTACCATTTCATGTTTCAATATATTAGGTTTCTGTGTTGCAATTTGGGATTAATTTTGTTTTATTTATTTTCCTAAAGGAACAAACTGGTCCCAAGAACGAAATGAAAGTATTGACAAAATAAATAATGCAAATTATTCAACATGCCGAAGAACATTTGGAAAAAATTATAATATTAAAAGAAAAATTCAAAGTTGCAGCAGAATCTTAACAGGGAGGGCATGCCGAAGAACGTTTGGAAGAAAATGAAGGAGTGAAAGATTAAAAGTAAGGAGTGTCATCAAGGATTAAGATGGAAATTTTCATACCCTATCTATCAACATTTCAGAGAGAGTATTGGAGCATTTAGTACAGAAAAAGAACATAAACTATTGTTGCAAGGAAAAAGAAAACCTCAGCCAGTCATTTAACATGTATATGAACACCAATGGCAACAACCAGGATGGTGTAGATACAGAAGTATATGATGGCATGAACTATAATTGAAATTCCACTAGTATACATGTTTCCGAATTCGACAAATCTTATTCTTGCTGGGATCTGGAACAGAAGACCTGGTGACAAAAGGATGAACATAACGACGGCTATAACAACTGGCCCCCAATCTGTATTCATGTTTGCTTCTATCAATGATTTTCTATCCTCCTCTCAAGTTTCAGTGGATGGTATGGGAATTTGTAGGGTGATGAAGACATTTTCTTAATGAAGAAGGATAAGAGATGATGCCAAACTTGGAGAAGCAAAACAATCCACTTGAAAAGATAAAGAAAAGGGTAATGCGTTGCTTTTATGGGTGTGAAAAATATCGCGTTTGGCCAATAAGGGGAAGAGAACTCAATAACTAGTTTGTATGTGGAAAGGGAAGAATTAAAGCAAGGTAGGTTTTGGATGCTTTTAAGTGTAAGTGCTATTGAAGACTGCTAAAGCAAGGGTAAAGGGGTGGATTATGTCGTGAACACGGAAAGCTTCCCACTAAAAAAAGGCACAGAAAAAGTGGGTCATTGATTAATAAGAACCACTCTTATTGAAAGACAAAGTTGGTCGATTACTTTGCTAGTAATCATCCTATCCTTTTCATGCCCCCTATTATTGGTCGTGGGGCGGGGATATTGTCACTGAATATCAGAGATTCGTTGAATACGAATACTGAGTGATACCGACTCCAGTATCCAATTCCTGGCATTCATCGTACGGAAAAAGTTGACATCTGCAGATTTAAAGGCACCTGGAATTCATACACCGTGCATTTCCTATTTCATGGATGTCTAAACATATGAAAAATGTGATACGCAAGCACCAAGCACTGACAAACAAAACACAAGTATGCACCTTGTTAACATGAATGTAAAAGCTTTCACAATGCTTGTAACCGAAAAAAGTACAGTGCCAACAACTGGCTTGTTTTCAATTAGGATGTAACATACAGACCTCAACTCTACCAATCCTCCATTTTTTTAAGCCGCCTCCGGTAAACTGATTGTTTGGTAAGGACCAGTAAGCAGGAAGTGTAAGGGAGAGGAGCGACCGTTATCATTACTGCAACAGACAGGTGCATTTACCGAACAGGGGAAAAAAAGGATTCTCTCAGGGTATTCCACATACTCAAGGAACTGATTGCTTCTAAAGAACAAGAAGTTTGAACTGCATTTTAACAAGAACTGCTTCTCATACTTCTCATACCAGAGGAAGTTCACCAGATTCAAGAATCACCACCTTCTTACGTGGGCGATCGCCTCTATCAGTCTCTTGAGATTCAATCAGCTTGACAATGTCCATGCCCTCCAAAACTTGCCCAAAGACAACATGCTTTTGATCTAACCAAGGTGTCTGTATCCAACCGAATTCAATGAGCACAAGCAAGTTAAATAACTAGCTTCCTTAACCCACTAGATAATGCAGCAAATTCAAAGTTAAGTATTAGCATAAAATAAATGTTTCGCCAGGTCAGGAACATTCTGGATGGAGATTATTCATCATGTTGCCTACTTCAAACACTAATAGCCAGAGCTAATGTCAGACCTCAAAGTACGTAAAGACTCTGATTTACATGTATTTTGGGGTTGGAGAATGACCCTATCTTTTAAGGGAAACTAGTACTTAGGGCCTACTAAAATGAACTTCTTTTAGTCCTTTCAATTCAATCCCCTGACAATCTATAGAAAAACAAAATACTTGACCAATGACAGTTTCTGATAGAATTAAACTTGCAAATAAATGGAAATTGAAGGATAATGCATGAATCAAAATAAAATAATTGAATGATAAAGTAAACAACAATAAAATAAATAAACAAAATAACATTATTTTCATCAATCAACCAACCCCCTAACAATGAACTTGCAATTAACCTAATTTCTAAAACAAGAAACAAATCCTAAACCTAATTGTAAACCAATGTCCTATTACAATAATACTAGAACTAATACTACTAAACGAACCCGCATAAATTAGTTTCATTTATTTTTCTCAAGTTAGTAACCCGTAATTTCTCCTATAAGATTGGGCGTGTCATAATCACGCGTGGACAGGGACATGCATTATATGCACTGATTCTATTTTTTTCCCTTTAATTAATCAATAAGAATAAGCTAACCAACTAAGAATCATTATGTCAAAAGTAGTAAAAGTATGATGCATTATTCAAGTTAAATATTTCGTATAAATATCAAGAAAAAATTTGAAGTACCAATTGTAGTTGAAATCTGACTTTGGGAACAAAATTATGCCATTTTAAAGGAACAAAATGAGAGAACATTTTATAGCAGTACCATTATACCATTAGGGTGTAACAAAGTAAAGAAGTTACGCTATTCATGCAAATCATAAACAACTTAACAAGTCAGCAACAACAAGGCAATCGCTATCAACAACTGATTATTTCATACCTTTATAGCTGTAACCCTTATTCAGCAATCTAAATTAACCTTTTTCTATATGCAATTTTCAGCAAACACCGGTAATGCTCAGGGATTTACCTTTTCGAAAAACATGACAGACATTTGCTAACTAACTATAGTAGGATCCAGTAGAATCTTATGATAGAGTTAGTATTACCTTAACAGTGCAGATGAAGAATTGGCTTCCATTGGTGTTGGGCCCTGCATTTGCCATACTTACAACTCCAGGTCCGACATGAGTCACTAAAAACATTCGAGAATTTAGAAAGCTGGAAAGATATCATGTCATGTATGGTATATGTATTATGCCTAAAATAAGCCTGGTTGGATGGTTAAGGCTGTGGTGGTTTAACCCCCACGTCTTGGGTTCTATACCCATTGGCAGCACGCTTGCCTTTCAAAAAAAAAAAGATTCAGAGATTGCGCATAAAAAGCTAATGATATGTGAGACGCAATCAGCACATTCGGGCACACCAGCTAATATCCAAAAAATAATAACCCTCTCAGTGCATTTATTTTTATTTTAAGAAACTTCCCAGTTGGTCTGATCCAATGAATGGTGGGACAGTTAATGAAATTAGATAGAAAGGTAAATTCAACTCACACTTGAAGTTCTCGTCCTTAAATGTGCGGCCGTATATACTTTTGCCTCCAGTTCCCTGAAATCCATGAGGTTTGAGATGATTAACAAATAAGTTTACTTGGATTAGAAATGCTATCCCAAACGTTAGCTAGAACCGGTTAAGTATTTATTGGTCTGGTCATTATCACCTAAAACATGCAACATATAAAATCTTCAGCTAAGCAATATACTTGTGGTTCTAAGCAGACTGCCTTTCATGAAAATCTTCATAAATCCCTCCAATTGCCTTTTTTCAGGTAGAATTCTATTCCTTCGATGAAAGATAATGAAACCATGAAGAGTTCTTCGACCAAACATTGTATAGCTGTATGCAATGGATGAATTCAAGTAAAACACTACAGCGTTTAGCTTTTTTTTTACAGCGTCCATAGTACAGTTCCTCAAATTTGATGAAAAAAAAAAACTATTCCCATCAGAGCAAGAAGATGTGTCCCACTTAAAACGACACCCCCCCCCACCACAAAAAAAACGCGTCCCACTTCAAACAATAAAGCACTGCTGATAAAAAAAAGTTTAAATAGAAGAAAATGTATGTATTGCGCATTGAGCCATGACCATAATGATAAGAATGGAAAATAGTTCACTTAAAATTTTCATATTGGAATTGACACAATTAAATGAGCTTAGGCTTTAACAAAAGTTAATCCCAGAGTTTCTCAAATATTGACTGCAATTAGAGAATCTTATGCTGGGTACAAAACAATAACTTTTGTAAACCTCTCACACATAAGATTTGTACCAGTAATGAAAAACTCAGTAATGGATTATTACGATCATTTTTAAAGAAGGTCCCAATGGACATTTTGGTAAAATAAATAACTTAAAAAACAATAAAATAAAACATCAAAAGAAAAAGAAGAAAAAAAAAAACTTTGGTTTTGTTTCGAAGTGTTGCAATGAGGCTTAAAGCTCAGTAATTTCTAAGATATTGATGTCAATTGTACAGCTAACTGAACTTACAAGGCTTACAGCCTAATACCCAAATGAGACATGCCTAGATAAGTAGCCTAAAAATTTTAAACTAAGCTCACACAACAATCTGAGTGTAACGATTGCCGCAAAAATGACAACAATTACCCAGTGGGGCCTTTTATCTGAATATGACAAGTCTCAATTTATTCACTTTCTAATGTTTGCTAAATCAACCACCTAAAATAAATCCAAGGCAAGGACTCCATACATTTCCAGGACAAAGCTCAATTGCAATACTAACCATGAGGCAATTTATCAAGCATGACCATAAACATAAAAACGTTAACAAAAGTGAATAGGACCACATACATTTCCTTTGTCAAAATCACCTCCTTGAATCATAAAATCTTGGATAACACGGTGGAATGCAGATCCCTTGTAACCAAAGCCTTTTTCTCCTGATTAAATACATCACAACAAGGAAATAAATTCCAGGCAGGCCTGATAATAGTTTTAAAAAAACAACTGAAAAATAAAACAATGCTTTCATTAGGACGAATAGATTAAGAATGCAACCTGTGCATAGAGCACGGAAGTTTTCCACAGTTTGGGGCACATCATCACCATATAATCCTATTACAATCCTCCCTTGTAACTTTCCTTCTGGATTCCCAATGCCTATATCAAAATAAACTTTGTGGGTGACTTTCGATTGCACCGTCACTTCCTGAAACACCAATACAAATTCAACCAACAATTACAGCCCACAATATCACCTCTAAAATCTTTTTTTCAATATAGCAGTAATTAGTTAACGGACTTGAATTTCACAAAACCAACTATAAACACATTTAAATTTCCTTCCAATCATAAAGAACTTAGCGTGTGTTTGGTTGCATGAAATCCTATGCCATGGGAATCTATGAGAAGACTCTTATATTTTAGGTTAAATTGATATATCACTTCACATCCACCATTTGATTTTGTGATCAATGGTGGATACGGAAGTCCCATGAACATTGGAATCCCGCTCCTTGGTCCTCAAGGCATTTGATTCTCATGTTTATGAGACTTTCATTCCCACCATTGATAACAAAATCAAATAGTGCATGTGAAGTTATACCTCAAATTAGCCTAAAATATAGGGGTCCATTCATGGATTCTCATGGCATAGGATTCCATGCAACCAAACACACCCTTAAATCCTAGTAGTAAACAATGCAAGTGTTTTTAGTTGATACATGTAACACCATTTTAACAAACCACAGAGATTATATCTAGGGCAAGGGGCAACTAAACAAGTAACAAAACCTAGAAATTGTTTATGCATTTATAATAGAAAAATTTCTTTTGTTGAATTTCTTAAAACTCAATCTCACGCAACGAAATTATCACTATTAAGTTTAATTCATCCATGTATTATTGATATTACCTACCATACACATTTCTTCCAAGTAACAAACCCTAGAAATTCATTTATAATTTCTCTCTAGCGAAAGTATCCAAACGGAAGATCAAAATTATCACCGTTAGTTTTAAAATTAGGTCAAGTTCATCAGCATCGGCCTTAACATACAAATGTCTTCCACATAATTGCAATTAACATTCAAATTTCTTTAGGTAGTTGCAAGAACATCATCCGAAACAAAAAGAAAACCCTAATCCCAATTTCAGTTTACCAAATCTTGAAAAACAAGAATGTGAATGGACGAACCTGCGCAGAGGCTCTAACTGAACTGAAAGAAGGAGTTCTCCCTTGCGAAGAGGGCGTAGAGAGGCGCAACGAACCAGGGAAGAATCTCCAAGAAGACGAAGATGATAAGGTGAGATTGGAAACTGCAAAAGGGCATTTGACGACCGATGCAGTGGGAAATGGAGTTGCGACCTTCAGTTGTGAGGTGGGTCGAGAGAATCTCACCGTAGAGGTCATGTTCGCCTGCAAAGTGAGAGGAAATTTAAAGAGATTAGAAGAAGAAGAAGAAGAAGAAGAGATGGAGAGAGAGAGAGAGAGTGGTGAAGTACAGTACCAGAGGAGTGAGAGAAGAAAAAGCCATTGTTGGTTTGTTGTTGAGAGAATATTTTGTTTGTTAGATGTTTGATTCCTGAGAGAGCTTTTTCTGATAAGAGAGTGGAGACTGGAGAGTTGCTGGGGCAGAATGGCCACTAGTGTTGTGGTCTCATGTCATGTGGCGCATACACAATTGGATGTTTGGGGCCTTTGGGCTAGTGTTGTAGGGTTGAAAATTAGGTTTGAGAACATTGTCCTAGGATATCCGTCTCCCCACAGATGAGGCGGATTTGAATTTATCTTAACGGATTTTGGACGAATTTGGGGATCCAAATTGTATCTATTACGGATTCGAGGCGCATATGGATTTGGCTAAATCTGTCATGCGGATATCTATTTATACAACGTTATTATTGAAATACTCTTGTACTAAGATTGTAAGAAACCTAAATTTTATTCTATCCCTAATTCTCTCTCTGTCTTTCTTCTCCATCGCATCACAAAGAAGATAAGTAGTGATTGCCACTGTCAACTGTGAACATCTTGTCCACTGCAAAGCTACTCAAGTCTCTGGTTTTTCGTACAAGATTGGTAGTGAGTTGTCGCTATGGACTCTGATGGTGGGATCCAACAAGCCCTAATCTCCCATCGATCTTTTAAACAACCTCATAAAAGGCAAAATGGTGGGATGAACAGTGAAGTGTCTTCAACCTATTTTTTAGATTTCCCATTTGCCCTTCCAAATTCATGTTATTTACAATCAAAATTAGCCTATATCAAACATTGATTAATTTTAGGAGTTGCTAAGTGTACTCGACTATTTCGCTCGATTGCACAAACTTTTGTTGCATCGATATTTTGAGATGTTTTGCCTTTATTGCACCAATCTAAAAGATGGAACACCAACTGACCCTTTTTTTTAATAAATGGAAACCATTTGTGATAGAATTTTCTCATTTAGGAGCGTCGATAAATAAATTATAAGAAAAATAAGTGATTGCAATTATTAAAATATGCATTCAATCCTATAAACTCTACATCCAAAAATTTACAATAAGAATCATCCGTACAAAGTCCTAAATCAACAAGTAGTTTTATTTTATGATTAACAAAAAAGTGATTGAGTATAATAAACAATTTTTAAAAGCTAAATCTATAAAATAAAGTAGATGACATTGAGCCAAACAGTCGAGTACACATAGCAACTACCATTTTTCAATTGATGTGCTCGCTTACATATTTATTTACTTTACTTTTTAATATGTACTTTTGTCAATCCCTTTGTGTTTAATGAACACATTATACTCTTCTGCACTTTAGATTTTTGTACACAACCTACCATAGTGCTTGTTATTTATTTTGAACTTGTGACGATGATTAGTGTATCTTTGATATTTGTACGCAAATTTGAAAGTGAATAATTCGTGACTGAAGTTTAACTTTATCAATAACATTTACTTCTGTATTTTCATCAAGAACAAATTAATGCTCACAAGCGAGAAAATTTAACCACTAAATTGTTTTTATTGTTAAAAAATGTAAATCGATATTGCATATTTTAGGTTGGTCCAACAAAGTTGAAACCTCCCAAAATGTCGGTGCAACAAATAGTTGATGCAACTAAGCCAAATAGTCTGGTACACTTATCAACTCCCTTAATTATCTCTAAGTCTCTAACATAATTTATTTGAAGTCTCCAATTATAAATAAACTATAAATAGGTCCTTACATCTAACTTTTGAGTTCTCATTTTACCCTCCACATTTCATACGTATTATAGTCAAAATCAGTCTCTCTCAAATTAAAATTAAAATTTAACCAATATCACAAATTAATATAAAATTAAACCAATATTTTGCCCTAGTATCTATAGCACAAATTAAAATTCAATAGCCTTTTTAGCTTTAGTTTTGTAAAGTTACGAATTTAACCATAGAACTAAATCATGCCTTTGAATTAAGGGCAGAGTTTGAAAAAAAAAAAGAGTGACACACAAAGAAGGTTAGTTGATTAAATTGTCAATTTACCCTAGAATTTAATTTATAGGCTTCGCGAGGGCAATTTTGACAATCCAAAAAAGTGTATGACACACTCAACATCACTATTCATTATACTCATTCCATTATAGGTGTTAGTTTACATGTAGGTTCCGCTTGATACACGGTAAAAGAATGCATATGCAAAAGTTACGATAATTACATAAACTTGGGTGCTAGTAGACTTTTTGGAAAACAGTTGTTGGAATTGAATTCAAGATCTCACATCTCTTAGTTAAAAAATTCTGCAACATTTTACGGGGATAAAATCTCTCGCATTAGTTTGTAAAACTTTTTTCATCTTGTCTCACTTAAATTCCACTCCAAACTCCTTTATAAACACCCCAACCATCACCACCTTTGCAGTTACCATTGTCGCCACCACCATGACCACCGTTGTCAGTGCTACTACATCGTCGCCGCTGACTACAACCACCACCATCGTCGCAGTCCACCACGACCACTACCATAGCATAATCACCACAAGGTCCACAACCAATACCGCCTTCACTATTATCACTGCCTCCGCGTGCCACCACCACGACCTCCATAACATAACCACCACTACCACCGCTATTGCCACTACAACAACTACCATAGCCACCACAAATGTTAGTGAATCGTTTTGTAAATCGTAACATGTAAGATTTAGATTTAATCGTATCGTAACTCGTAAGATTTATTAATCATACTATATATATTATATGTTGTATATCATATAGATGATATGTATTGCTCACATTTCATGGGTTCTATCCTAAGATGGGAACATCATCCTAATGTGCCCAAATGACAATAATGTTTCCAATGACAAAATTATGTAAATCTTTACATTTTTTTTATATTTTCAATCTTTTTGAGAAAAAAAGGAAGAAAATGTTTACCCATTTTTGGTTGTTTATGGTTGTTTATGTATGTATAATAACATCAGAACAACCAAGATGAAGTCACAAAGTAGACTAAGTGATGGAACAATACTCAGACATTGTTTCAAAACTCACTCTATAAGTTAGGAAAATAGTGATGATTTAGTATCTCTTCTCTCACTCACTCACTCACTCACTCACTGTGTGTGTTGCTGACAAATCAAAGAAGTATTCAGATGGGTGATGGGTTTGACAACAAAGAAAAAGAGAGAGAGAAGACATGGTGGTGGGGTTCCTCCATTTTTTTTATGGAACCTCTTTCATTCTGTCTTTTTTATTTCTTTACAGTTTTTGAGTCCCCCATCAATCCCACCAAACTTTTTTTTCTTAGTTTTCCCTTTAAATTTAGTTCAATCTACAAGAATTGCTACTAGATGAATCGCTATATTTGCATGCCCACTACAAAGTTGTTTAATCAGAGCAGAGAAAAGAAACTGTTTTGCTTTGGTATGAAATTTGTTGATGTAGGATATATGTTGTAATTTGCGAGAGTTGGTTCGAGTTCATGTCTAATTTGTTGATATGCTACTCCCTTTTTCCTTCTATCTGGTTGGATTTGGGCATGGTTTTCTAACGATGATGTGAGAAAAACCCTTCCCAGTAAGAGCCAAATAGGAACTGACGAAATGCCTTCTCACGGAAGTTGTTTTAATCACAGGTTTGGACAAGTTTTCAACATCTTTCTGTACTTCTTCCTCCTTTTTTTCGCCCCTCTATACTTCCTCATCTTATTGCTTTAATCACATGATTTATCCATAATCACGATTTAGCGCTTTAAATCTTGAATTCGCCATGATTCAGAGCGATTTGTGTGAAAAGTGATTTAGTTGGTGATTCAAATTGGTTGTAGACCGAATCGAGTCAAATCGGCAATTTGACTCACGATTTTCTACGATTCATACGACACTGGCCATCACCACTACTACCACTATTGCACCTCCACAACCACCGCCATCACGTCCACACCACCACTACCATAACATAATCACCATAACCAACACCACATTTACTATTACCAACATAATCGTTGTTGCACCGCAACGACCATCACATCCACCACTACCGCCATTGCCACAACAACCGCCATGATCACCATAACCTCATCTCCGCCACCACAACTACCATAGTATAACCACCACCACTACCTTCACTACTACCACCATTGCAATCACCATAGCCATCACAACCATCTCCACCACAACCACCATGAGTGTCACCACCCCCACCTCACATATATCCACCGACCTAGGAGTGGGCATCCCATCCTGCAATCTCGATTCTGTCCAGTCCCAATTTTTTCGGGTCCTTTTGGGATTGATCAAACTCATCCCAATTTCATTCCGTCCCGATTTAGAATGGGATCGAGATAAATATTTTTAATCCCGCCCATCTCATCTCCTCCTGAATTTATTTATTTAATAGCTACTATTATTAATTTTAATCAAACTACTTTCTAAAGGAAAGTTTGTGATGTGTTGAAATTAAATCAAAACATCTAGAATTTTACTAGATTGATTTGACAGTCTATGTTTAAATAGAAACTTCAATTTGAAAATTTTAGGTCAAATAGATCCCATGAAAATTTACGTTTTTCACATTTTAGATTGGTTATAGGACAATTATTATTATAAAAAAATAAAGGCAAATGATGGTTTGTTTTAGTTATGCACTATGAGTTATATGTACAACTATTAGTTAGGGTATAACACAAAGAATGCTCAACATAAAAAATTGTAAGTTCATTGAACCATAAATTTTATGACATTTAATATTGTTACGATGAAATTTATATGTACATAACTTTGACAATATTAGTGTTTGAGCAATGCGAGATGAAATTATTTTGTTATTCTTCATTAGATGACTATTTAGTACATCTGGTCTCGTCCCGAGCCCGTTTGAGATGGAATGAGTTTGGAATGAGGTCTATTCCGTCATAATCCTAAACGAACAAGATGAGATAGGGATGAGGTTCATCTCGTCTCATCTCATTCCATGCCCACCCTTATATCGAACCACATAGTTTAACCACCACAACTACCGCCACACTACAAGAAATATGATATTAGGTGACAAACTTATATGTAATGTTTCGAAAGTTGTCACGACTTTAGTATTTAGGTGAGAAACTTTGATTAGTCCACACCTATTTGTTCTGAGTGAAATTTTGATTTTGATTTCTCCACATGAACATTTTGCAATTGTCACGGAATAGAAAGAGCGAGAATTGGCGCATGGGCACAAAAAAATTTCATGATTATTTTAGGGCATTTCACGATTCCTCCCCTCTTCTCTTCGCGTTCTCTTTTGCCACGCACAAAGCGCCAAAACCCTCACTCTCTCTTCACCTGTTCATCTAATTTCACTCTCTCATCATCTCTTCTCCTTCATCGGTTTCGCGAATGGTCATTGTACACTGGATCAGATCGGAGCTCTACTAAACAGTTTCGGTTGATGATCCAAACCGGAATACCTTTAAATCACTCACCAGTAAGCAGTTGCTCCCAGACCCAATAAGCAACGAAGACACGTGGAACTCTGTAACTCATATTATTTTAGGGTTTTTTCTCGAACCAGATCCTTCTTTGTGTAATTTTGCCCAATATTAGCTTCGCTAGAAAATAAAGAGGTAAGAAAGATTTCGTTTTTTTTTTTTTTAATTTCTTGAATTCTTGTTCGTTGTTTGTCTGATGGAATTGAATGATTTGATTTGGGCAGACAATAAGGTTTGTCTGAGTCTTCTCAACAATGGCTGATGAATCTAAATTCTGAAACGAGGTCTTCTTCTTCTTCTTCTTACCTTGAGATTTTTTGTTTCCTTTGCTGATTTGAGACCTGTTATTGCTTGATCCGATCTGTACTAGTTAGCTGGATTTTTTGTTGATTTCTCTTTACATTTGTGAATTTTTTAGGCGACGTAACCGAGCTGCAAATTGGTGTCAAGAGGGTATTTTTGAACTGTGGAAGCATAGTGAATTTCAATTATCAGGTTTGAAATCATTTCATTTGCTTAATGGATGAAGTATGGTTAGATTAGATGTGTTGTATAACGAACAATCATTAGCTATACGGCCTTTGCCATGTCAGGTGCGCTTGCTTGCCAGGTCGAATGACTTAAATAAAATTACTATTTTTGGTTTTGGAGTTGGCAAGTTGAGTTCGGATTTTCTTGGCACAAAATTCACAATTTTCGATAGCCAGCCCCCATATGATGGTGCAAAACCCTCAAGCAGCCGAGCAAGCCGCAGGTTTGCAAGCAAGCAAATTAGTTCTCAGGTTCCTGCAGGAAACTTTGAGATTGGGCAGGTTTCATACAAATTCAACTTGTTGAAGTCGAGAGGGCCAAGAAGAATGCAGAGCACTCAAGGCCGTCAAATGTTCATTTATCTCCTTTAGTGGGCTCAAGTAGTTACCTGCATCCGGGTTCAAGTAGTGGGGTTAGTCCTTCAATTCCATACAATGAACAAAGGAAGATGAGAGCTACTAATAATCATATTGCAAATGCTTTCAATATGAGTGGGCGACAAAAGTTGGATACTTTGATTGCAAGGGCGTTCTACTTAACTGCATTGTCATTCAACCTTTCAAGGAATCCGTATTTTCAGGAGGCTTTCACCTATGCAAAGAATAAAACAAAGTCCATTAGTGGTTACAAGATCCCTGGTATAATGCATTGAGGATGATATTGCTTCAAAATGAAAGGGGCAACATTCAGAGGTTGTTGGAGGCAACACAGTTCACATGGGTTACTAAAGGGGCAACCATTGTTTGTGATGGGTGGTCTGATTATCAAAAGAGACCTCTTATTAATTTCATAGTGATTAATGAGGGTGGTTCAATGTTCTTGAAGACTGTGAACTGTGAAGGGGAGTACAAAGACAAGTTCTTCATTGTTGGGTTATGCACTTAATGTTTATATATTAATTTGTGATTGACATTGTATAGGTATTATAGCAGAGAATTGCTTGAAGGGGCTCCTAATCGTGTTTCGCCACACAAAGATCCTGAGATTACAAAGGAGATGGATAAGTGTTTCAAGAGATACTTTCCTAATATTGAAGAAAGAAGATTGGTTATTACAGAGTATGTTAGGTTTTCAACGGGTACTGGACAGTTTGCAGAAAGTGATGCTCTATATAATAGAGCATACTTAGAACCTGATGTGTGGTGGGTTTCTCATGGTACCTGTGCACCATTACTCCTGAATATTGCTTTGAAATTACTTGGTCAACTTTGTTTTTCCTCATGTTGTGAGAGGAATTGGAGGACGTATAACATTCACTCATTAAAAATGAACAAATTGACCCCACAACGAGCTGAAGATTTAGTGTATGTACATTCCAACCTTCGTCTTCTGTTAAGAAGAAAACAAGAGTACAAAGAAGGTGAGACAAGGATGTGGGATATCGCAGGAGATACTATTGATTCGTTGGATTTGGATGCTGCTAGAATGCTTGAGATTGTCAGTCTTTCACTTGATGAACCTGAGCTAGAGGTTGGGCTGTTGAATAAAGAAAATGCGACAGTTGATCCGCCAATTAATGAAGAAAAAAGATGTAGCCGCCTCGCTGGCGAGTTTATGAAATTATCAATTTACATTTTACATTATCAAATTAATGTAATTATCTTGCTTATGCTTTATGAGTATGACTTGAGTTTGACTTTATGACGTATTTGTAATTTTGAATGAATGAATTTGAACGTTCATATAATCATATGAGTTACAAAAAAAATAAGTTTGATCGTGTCGCTGAATCCTATTTTTTTTAAAATTGCTGACTCGCCGTGTCGTATCCGTGTTCGACACGACACGCGTATCCGAGTCTGTGCATCATTGGTTAGTAGTAATCTATAGATTCTGATGTGCTTTTTTAAATTATTATTCTCAGGTTTTCTTCTTGCAAAAATATATTTATGCTCTATTTTGAAGATAAACTATAATAAATTGTTGTTTGGAAGTTGTTGGTGTTGTTGAGTTCACCAAGAGAAAACGTGTTGATGATGTTCAGTACGAGAAATTGTTTTTTATCTTATGAAATTGTTTTAAAAATCAAGATACATTGTTTATTAAGTGAATGTAGAACAGAAGATCTATGTAAGTTTTGGGTGTTTTAATTATTATTTATATTTGATGTTTTGTTGTTGTTTGATTTCAGATCTATGATGTGTGTTTTTAGATCGGATGTTATGTTGGAGATGTGGGAGGATTGTTTCTGAACCTGGTATCGATCGGTGAATTTCAACCAACTTTGAAAGAGTTTCATTTACTCAATCAATAAAGGTTTCAGATGAATTACTTGGTAAATCTTAGGGGTGGGCATGTCATCACGCGATCCCGAATCCGTCCCAAAATTTTTGGGTCATTTTGGGATTGATCAAACTCATCCCGATCCCGTCCGTCCCAATTTAGAGTGAGATGGGATCGGGGTGAAGATTTTCAATCCCACCTATCCCATCTCGTCCCGAATTTATTTATTTAATAACAATGATTATTATTTTTAATCAAAATACTCTTCTAAATTAAAGATTATGATGTGTTGAAATTAAATCAATGTAAGATAAAATTCTATATGAAATCTAAATGAATTGAATCATTAATTATAAATGAAATTTAATATTTATTTGTCTTTCAAAAAAGGTTAATATTTATTTATTTAATATCTATTATTATTTATGATGTAAGTTATATGTATATAAATTTAACATTATTGGTGTGAGCAATTTGAAATAAAAATCTTTTTGTTATTTTTTTATTGGAGGACTATTTAGTAGGGGTGGGCACGGTCCGGATCGGTTCCAAATTTGAAGGAACCTAACTCGAACTGTTTACATTTTAACGGATCCGGTCCGGTCCGGATCCCCCGGTCCGGATCCCCTCATTTTGATAATTGGAACCGAACCTAACTCGAACCGTTTAGAACGGTTCGGTTCCGGTTCCAAACGGTTCCAATTGAATCAAGAAAAATTGCCTTCGTAATACAGATTAAAATGGTTCCAGATTAAACAGAAAATCATTAAAATGATATATTAAATTGATATATCAATAAACAGAAGAAAAAAAAATTTAACAGAAAATCATACAAAAGCATACAATTTTAATGATATATTATGTTTAAACGGGTAGAAAAAATTGAATCATTAAACAGAAAATCATACAAAAGCATATCAATATATCATCATCGATCCAGATTAAACAGAAAAAAAAAAAAAAAAAAATTGGTGAACATATTCGTAATACAGATTAATCATATCAATATATCATACAGAACAGAAAATCAGAAATCATCATTGATCCATAAGAGATCATCGATCGATCAAAGTCAAACAATCCATCATCGATCCATAAGATCTCCTCGCCATAGATCCATCATCGATCCATCATCCATCATCGATCAACAGAAATCATCATCCATCATCCATCATCTTCATCAACGATCCGTCATCTTCATCATCGATCAACATAAATCATCATCCATCAACATAAATCATCGATCCATCATCATCCATCAACAAAAATCATCGATCCATCATCATCCTTCATGGATCAACAGAAGAGGAAGGAGTAGATCTGACGAGGAAGGTGCACTCCATCATCAATCTGAATAGGAAGGAGTAGATCTGAAGAGGAAGGAGTAGATCTGAAGAGGAGACGGAGATGAGATCCTACTGATTCAGAGAGGAGATATCATCTGCTTCTTGAGGAGATCTGCTTCTTCTCGAGACAGAGACCGAGAGAGAGGAGACGGAGATGAGATCTCCTGTCCTGCTGCTTCTCTACCTTTTCTTTGCTCCTCCTCTTTTTGTTCTCGCGGCTACTGGCCTACTGCAGATTCTTCTTCTCGAGACAGAGACAGAGAGAGGAGAGGGAGATATCCTTCCCCTTCTCGAGACAGAGAGAGGAGAGGGAGATCTCCTTCCCCTTCTCGATACAGTCATACAAAGACAAAGAGAGGAGAGATAGAGAGGGGAGAGGGAGATGAGATCTCCTTCCCCTTCTCGAATTCGATACAGAGACAGAGAGGAGAGACAGAGAGAGGAGAGGTGGAGAGTTTAGGTTTAGGGTTTTTTTAGGTTTAGGTTTAGGTTTTTACTTTTTATACTAAATGCGATTTGAAACGGTCCGGACGGGTCCAATCCGGACCGTTTTTTTTAAAAATAAAAATCGGGACCGGACCGTTTTATAACGGATCCGGATCGATCCGAACCGTATCTAAAAATACAAAATTCAAATCCGGACCGTTTAGAGCAAAACGGTCCGGTCCGGTTTAAATCCGCTGATCCTCGACCCGTTTGCCCACCCCTACTATTTAGTATGTGTTCATCCCATCCCGTTTGAGATGGGATGAGGTCTATCATCTCCCGTCCCATCCCGATTCCAAATGAATGGGATGGGATAGGGATGAATCCATCTCGTCCCATCCTGTCCCGTGCCCACCCCTAGTAAATCCTGTCGAATTTTGTTGTAAATAAAGGTAGTATGATCACTACACCAAAACAATGTTTTTGTAACTGTTTTGAAGTGTAGTTGAAAATATTAGAATCACCTATCAAATGATACTATTTTTGGTGATCCTAAATTTAGAATCATGTTGAAAGTGATATTACTTAAAATTAGTATCATTTGGCTAATGATACTATTTTTTATTAAATGATTCAACTTTACAAATTTGCATCTCAACAAAGATGATACTAATTGTAAAAGATAATCACATACTTAAAATTAGTATCATTAGCCAAATGATACTAATTTTTACTAAATGATTCAAATTTACAAATTTGCATCTCAACAAAGATGATACTAATTGTAAAGAGAATCACATAGTGCATGATGTTGATTTTTGTTAGAAGAAGCAATTGTATAAATTAACATCACATAATAAATTATACTATTGAAAATACTGTCACTACATGATTCTTGCAAAATCTTTGAATAACACAGAAGAGTGAAGTTGATACTATGACAAAATGAAAATTTTATTCAGTTTAATCTCTTACAACTTACAAAAAAAATGCCCAACTTACAAAAAAAACATGCTTTGACCCTTCAAGGTGCTATTCAGCTAATGACTTAGCAAATATCTTACTGAAAATATTAGAATTAACTTAGTCATTACAATAACAAGACCAACATCAACAAAATTTACAGGTTCTTTCAACGTAACTGCTCATATGAAAACAGTAAGATAGTCATTGCAATAACAAAATCAAAAGTACAATCAGGTCTGGTCACCAACATCTAGACAATCCAAAGCTATTCATGCAGTGTTAGTGAAATGCTCTGACAGATTCATATTGAACATTCTCCATTGCATACTCTGAACTCCTAGGTCCTTGTGCATTATTCCCTGCAAATAAAGTAAAATAAAGCTCAATCAAAATGCTAAATATGAAATAGAGTGCACAAATTCTACATACGATATTTATTAGCAGCTGGTCGCCTAGGCAATTCAACGAAGACAAGACATAAGCTTAATTAACCTAATGTAAAGCCTTCCATGTAGATTTGCTAACGAAATAAGTTTGATCCTATTTAAATGTATACCCATGAAAATTTTTTGATGCTATCAATGTGCAAGTTCTACCACCATGAAGATGGAGCTATTACCCGAACTAAAGATATTATATATCACAGGGGTTGCTACAGGTTAATGAAGAAGGGGTATCCTTTATTTCTACTCACAAACCAGGCTATAACAAACATGGAGTCGCTATCTTTCCTATTGAAAACCAGTAATCATCGTCAATCTGCAACCAAACTGAAGTTTACTCAACAAAGAAAACAGAGATAACTTATCTTACTTGAAGCCATACTATCCTTACTTTAGCTTCCAATGGAACAATCCTCTGGAACCCGCTAGAATGCACTGAGCTGGATGAATAAGGAGAAATACAACTGGCTTCGTCTTCTCTAACCTCAGATGAAAATCCCCAACATTGAGCTTTTTGCAACGATGGATCACTTCTAAAGCAATTGTTACCAATAGAAGAATTACGCAGTGATGTATGCTTGAATCTGATATCTTCATGGCTGCTTTTGCGTTTACTGTAACAATAGAGACAATAGAAAGTGAAGAAAACATCAACTAGATAGAAATATTTCCAAGCAAAGAGATGGGCATAATAAAAAAGCATTCTACCTCTGAAAATGAATTACCTCACTAGGTACACATTAATAGGTCCTGTAGTGCTTCTAATAATAATTCGAAATTGCCTTTGTGAATGATCGAAAGGCTGTTCTGATAAATCAACATCCTGTTCATTGAAAGTTGTTGAATCAGATAATGTCCAAACTGTTTCCAGGAAAATTCAGCACAATCATCCCTCTTACGCACCTGGTCAGGATCTGGGACTTCAAGAGAACTTGCTGTCGGAGCTTTTATTGCAATAAGTGTGTTACCCCTGTACCACATAAAGGTATATATCAAAATATAAAAAACGGGTGCCAAAGTGACATGCAAATACACAAAATTATATTGGACTTCCACATCAAACTAAACCTGGAAGGAGGGAAAGCTCATGATATCACTACACCAAAAACCCCATTTAACCACGCCAACCTTGCCACGGCTCTAAACCGTTGGTATATTAGCCACGGCTAAAAACCGTAGCTATATTTACCAACGGCTTAAAACCGTGGGTAAAAAAGACATGGCCACGGCTTAAAACCGTTGGTATATTTGGCACGGCTGAAACCGTGGCTAATATTAGCAACGGCTCCAAACCGTTGGAAGTATTAGCAACGGTTTTAAACCGTTGCAACATAATACCGTAGCAACGGTTCTAAACCGTGGCTACATATAGAACGGCTCCAAACCGTAGCAAAAAAAAAATTTAGCAACGGTTTGTAACCGTGGCTATAGATAGCAACGGCTTAGAACCGTTGCAACAAAATATTGTAGCAACGGTTATAAACCGTGGCTATGTCTAGCAACGGCTTAGAACCGTTGCAAAATAAAATTTAGCAACGGTTTTAAACCGTGGCTAGCTATAGCAACGGCTTAGAACCGTGGCTACATGAAAAGCTGAAAAAATTTTTGGGCGGGGTATATTGGCGCTCGACATTCCCTCCACTCGCCATCGACAATTTCCCTCCTCCCTCCACTCGACCTCGTCTCCTTCGCTGCTCCCTCCCTCGACTCGACTTCCATCGAAGCTTCCCTCCTCCCCTCCACTCGACTCGTCTCCTTCGCTGCTCCCTCCCTCGACTCGACTTCCATCGAAGCTTCCCTCCTCCCCTCCACTCGACTCGTCTCCTTCGCTGCTCCCTCCCTCGATTCGACTTCCTGCTCCCTCCCTCGACTCGACTTCCCTGCGCATTCTTCCCTGCTCCCTCCCTCGACTTCCTTCCTCCCTCCTTCCCTGCTCCTCCCCTCCTTCCCTGCTCCTCCCTCGACTTCCCTCCTCCCCTGGTCTTCCCTCCACTCGGCGTCTTCAAATCAATCACGCCCTCTCTCGTACAGGTACCCTCTCTCTCTCTTGTATTTTTTTATGAAATTAGGGTTCCGAACAAATTGCAAGTCTTTGAGCATTGTTGACTAGGTATACAATTGCAATTTGGGAAAAAATAACTAGGTATACAATTGGATTGGGGAAGATGTTTTCATTTTCGTTTCATATTTTGTATTTAATTTTTAATTTTGATACATGTATTATCCTTGATTTTTTTTTTTATTGGAATAGAGAAGTAATCCTATGTCCATATGGAGAAATCTAGAAGCAATCCTATGTCCATATGGAGAAGTAATAGAGAAGTATTTAATCTAGAAAGATATGGAAGCAAGAACGATATGGGTTGGTCTGGGAGAAAGGTCAGTGAAGCAACATGCTGCTCCATTAACAAAACAAATGCACCAATCCGTTCCCTAAACTCGATCTGTATTTCATATGTTTGCAATTGTATATACCTAATATGGGTATGACTGCGATGGCAAATTAGATTAATAAAACCAAGTAAATAAGGAGACTTGGAAGAAAAGCTAATCATCTGTAATTGTTAGTCTTAGTAAAAGATACAGATAAGCAAATGAAATTAGAAATGATGTACGACGCAGGATGGCAACGAGAATACAAGGATAAACATGAAATTAATAATAATTGAATAAACCAAAAAATTACAGTGCAGGGTCTTAAAATGCTATAGGAATGAAGAAAAACAAACCTTAGAACAAACATCATCAGATGCCCCAGTCTGACTAAAAAGATTCCCAAAGTAAAATGGCAGCATATGATCACTAATGCACACCCAACCCCCTGGAAGATTAAAAGTAAAATTTCATGTTTTCATTATTCACACATACCTGCTATCAAATTGATATTGTTTTCTTTTACTATCAAATAATGTGTGACATTATTTACTTGAAACATGTTATTTTGGTTTGCCCTGGAACAGGACAAACTGTTGGTACTCATAACAGAACATAACAAGGAAAATCAGTGTTCGGTGTTTCTTACAAATTTGTTAAGCAATATCAGGATACTGCTAAATGATCACGATCTTGTATCATATATCCATTACTTTTCTTTGAAGTCATGCACCTGCCTCTTCAAGACCTCATTCTCCTTCCGTAATTTCAAAATTCTCTGCTTGATTGTTTCAACGTGCCGATTAGAAGTTGAGTCCCTCTGATGTTCTTCAAACTTTTTTTGCTATTCATTACTGCAGCATGTTCAAAAAAGTTGCCAACATGCATTGATTAGTTGATATATAGCAGCAGCGATGATACAGTAAGACTAATTCTCGGTGAATGAAATAAATTATAAGGAAAAGTAAACAAATTAGTCCATTACCCACTACTTTCTACCTTCGCCGCTATTCAGAATTTGATTTTGCACAAGTAGAGCTGCTTTAATTTCCAGAGTTGCTTCTTCTGAATTCTGCTTGGTGTTTTTGTTTGCACCAAGTTCTAGATTTTTCCGTCATTTCATTGTTTTGACTCCAAACAAACTTGGCATCAGAAAAGAACTACATGAAGAGCTTGAAATTTTCAATCATAATAAACTGTCATGAGAGACATTGAAGCAAAGGAATGGAGAGTAGGAGACCAGCTTGGGGAAGATAAACCTCTAAAAATGGGGGACAATGGGAACTTTACATGAATAAATGGACATCATTTTCTCTCATTTGACCTCCCATGATCTAATCCACTTTGCTTTCTTCCCTCGCTTGACCACTTCTGTCCCACTTAAACCTTTTTTTTGCACCCATTCATTCAGAACAGTTTTCAGACATGATATTGCTGTTGTCGATCCAACTCCTTAACAAACCATTTTAGAACTCTTTCCTTTTACAAATGAGAGATATTTATACTAGGATCGCCAACAATTCCTTGCAAAATATTAACATTTCCCCTCCTTTGCAAGTAGGGAACTCAAGTTCACCAGCAAATACTGTGAAATAACTCAATGCCCAAGCTTGTTGATTATTTACTTTTTAACACAGTAAGACTAATGCTGGGTTATTATTTCCTTCTAGAGATACCAAGCAAGCTGCAAATTGCATTGGTGTTCATCTATTATCTCGTCCCGTATCATCGCTGCTGCTATATATCTACTCTTTTGGAAGAGGAGACAATAGTTGCCAACAAGCAAGCTGCAAATTGCATTAGTTGAAGGCAGTGATTTACAAATTCCACTACAAAATACTAAAATCTTTCTTGAGTTGAATATATGTGAGAACAGAAATATCAGTGAGAAATGTAAACGTATGCTAACTGATGCACATATTAGGCCTGACAACTGCCATTCACGGCAGATTCTGATGATACAACTCAAGTACAAAGCATGGAGTCCTTTGTAGTATTACCAGGAATTTAGTAGTCAGTACCAAGTTATAGTTACTATTAGATACTACGTTTTTAACTGAGATAAATTCAAGTATGCAATGGAGATTACTGCTAATGTAGCTACTATTCTATTCTTGTTCAACTGCCAAGAACATTGATTTTAAATATGAAAATTCTTCTATGCATCCAAAACCTTTGGATGCATGGTAGTATGGTAAATCCAGATAATTTTAGGTTTTTCAGGTTGCAACTTTTGTGAATTTGGTTGGTAGCTTCAACGAGTAGAAACTTTTCTATTTCATGTTAGTAACGATGAATGCTAACTTTATATATACCTAGTAGTAAGTATATGTACAATGGGTGCAAATTTTTTATGGATGTACCATACATCCTAATTTGTGTGTATATACCGAAGCATTGCTCTTTTAAATAATATAAAACATTCCATGATATAGAAATATGTTACTTCCAAGATTTAGAACTCACACTCCCTTTCCACATTTTGGAGGCTTCCTACTCAACTGTTTTTTCTCTTCCTGTTCAACTATTTGTCTATCAAATAGTATATGTTGTTGGGTTTTTGTACTGGAAGTTCTTCTTTCTTCCATCACTGCAAATCTCATTCCATCTATTCTCTGTTTTCATGTGGCAGAAAGCTTAGTTCCTCATAATAAGCCAAATTTGTATATATAAGGTTGATGTAATATAAAATGCTATATCTGTTATATTATTTGAAGCACAACACTGTATATTCTTTCCTATTTGTAATTAATTATTGTGTGGTTACGTTTTATTCTATAGGAACTGCAAATAATAGTTTTCTTTTGTCAATCAAACTCCTATATATGACTTCTCTTTGTTATCATCTTTCTCACACTAGCTGGATTTGTAAAAACAGGGGATATCTCCAGAGTGTTTCTTTGCTGGTGTTTGTTTGGGCGCTTGATCACTCTTCCTATTCAGGTCAGTTCAATTCACAGCTCAGACGTAGAACCAAAATTAAATCAGAAAAACATTTTACTTAATCCCAATTGTTCAGAATCATTTATGTATCCATCCATCCTTCCTAGAATGCTGAAGACAAACAGAGAGAAAGTATGAAAGATTTAAATCATTGTATATTGACGTCTAACAACGTTTTTTTTTTTACATTGTCTATGGTAATGTTAGTAATCATTTTCTTTTCTGTGTTTAGTTGGGTATAGGATTCCTGCTAAGAGAGTGCCCTGTGGTGGCCGTTGCCAGTGTTGCGACAGTCGTGGTATGCATATGGCATCCCTTTTCTTTTGGTTCTTTGAATTTGTTTTGTGTGCCAATGACTTTAATTAGAATGAGCTTTGTAAACAAACTATATTCATATAATACAAATATATACGAGATATTAAGGGAATTATTCTCATGAGGTTTGATTGTTAGTACTATTAGTACAACTTTCTCTGAACTATATATATTTAAATATTTGTACATAAATCCTATTGTTTTGCATCCATCCGTTGACATGTCTGGCAATATTGTAATCACTTGCCTTTCAAAGTTTCACCATCTTACAGTCAGATTGATGAAGGTTATACAAGTTGATCACAGGTGTCAGAGATTTCCAAAATGAGTTATACAAGGGAACCATCCTCATTTTCCATTTTCATTTATAAAATATCACACATTTGTACGAGTCTGTTGATCAATATTAGATGAGGTCTTAAGGCTGATTGCCATGACTCAAGCGAAAAATGCATGTTGCCCAGAGTTCACTCTGGATAACGTTTGTAAAAACGACGAGAAGTTGAATTATCTACTCAAAGTTAATGGTGACAGTGAATTCGAAATACCTACCTGGACGTGATTAAGGATCATAAATTCTGTAAATATAACCTCAATTGCACTGGTGAGGGATCTAGATTCCTTCCCAACTTAGTTACATGATTTATGAAACATAAACATAATAAGAAAACATAAAACACAAATAGTTAATGATATACGTATATCTAAACTCTTAATTTTTTTGTGTGTAGAAATGTCAACAATTCCTTTAGACAAGTCCATGGGATGAACAAACGGGGAGTGCAATGTATATAAATGGCGTTAGACAATTCCAACAGTTTGTTGAGGATAATGCAAATGGAGAGAGTCTTTTTCCTTGCCCATGTGTTCGATGTAGGGAACTCGAGGGGAACATTAGTGTTGACGACATAGGTGTTCATTTGTTAAAGCCATGGCATTGATACCAATTATGTCACGTGGATACATCATGGAGAGAATATAAACAAGCATGTGATTGGTGTACCTATGACTGAAGTGGCTGAACTTGATGATGTATGTGAATATCCTAGATGAGCGAGCTAGTTGATGATGTATTCCTCAACATGCAAACTGTGGAGGCTGATGATGGGATAAATGAAGAATGTTTTGGCGGTAATCCAGAAGGTGGTCCGGAACTTTCTCGTGAACCTGAGACAGTTATGAACAAGAAGTATCAAAAGTATAAGGAAAAAGCGACTGTGCCTTTGTACAAAGGGTGTCCTAAGGATAAGACCATGTTGTCCACCATTATTGAATTGCAGAATTTCAAGACTCGTTTAGTTGGAGTGGTAATAGTGTGACGATGTTGTTAAAATGGCTAAAAACCTTATTGCCGGATGATTGTAATTTGCCAGATAGCTACCCAAACATGAAAACCACAATTAAAGATATGGGGATGGAATGTAAGACTATACATGCATGTGCCAATGGATGCATACTCTATTGGAAAGAATATGAGGGTCTGGTTGGTTGTCCAAAATGTGGGGAGCGTAGGTATAAGGTTTTGTGTGGATGTTGATGAGAACGACTCCGGCAAGGTATACAGGAAAGAAGTTAAAAAGGTTGTAAAGTATTTTCCATTAATTCCAAGGTTGAAAAGATTTTTTAGCATACCGTGGATTGGTGAAGCAATGACTTGGCACAAGGATCTTGTTCAGATGGGAATTTGATGAGACATCCATGTGATTCAGCACAATGGACTTTAACAAATATGAAATGGCCAGAGTTTGCCTCTGATAGTAGGAATTTGAGACTTGCAATATCGACTGATGGTTTCAACCCACGTGGAAATCTAAGTAATGCTTATAGTTGTTGGCCAGTAATAATAGCACCTTTGAATCTTCCACCTTCTTTATGCATGAAAAAGGAGTTTTGTTTGTTAACCTTGTTAATATCAGGGCCAAAAGCACCCGGAAAGAATATTGATGTTTACCTGGAGCCATTAGTAGAAGAGTTGAAGGAATTGTGGGCAGATGGTGTTTCAACTTGGGATGTGTGTACTAAAAGCAATTTCCGGTTGAAAGCAATGTTGTTTTGGGGTATCCATGATTTTCCTGCTTATGGGACTCTAGCTGGTTGTAATGTTCATGGTTATAATGCATGCCCTATTTGTGTTGATGATGTAGAATCTGAACGTCTTTCAAACAGTCGGAAGATATGCTATAGAGGCCATCGACGTTTTTTACCTACAAAACACAAGTTTAGAGATGACAAGGGATTCAACAAAGATGTTGAGCATCGTCGTGCTCCACAACGGTTATCTGGCGAAGAAGTTGAACGAAGGATAGTGGAAATTTTGGAAGGTAGTTCTACACAAGGTAGGGTTAGTGGGCAAAAGCGCAAGAATATGATTGATAATGATAACGTCAATGATGAACCAACCAATAACATTGCGCCACCGTGGTCTAGAAGGTCCATTTTGTTTGATTTGCCGTACTGGAAGTTTGTTGAGCTACGACATAATATTGATGTGATGCATACTGAAAAGAATGTCATTGAACACTTACTGAACATATTGTTGAATGTCTCTAAGAAAACAAAGGATGGTGAGAATGCTCGAAAAGATATGGAAGACATGGGAACTAGGCTAGCTCTGAGTCTCCGACTAGATTTTTGATGTCTATAAGAGAATAAGGTACAGTATAGATGCATGTAGTTGCTGAAAGTAGTCTGTCAGTGAGTCAACTTTACATTGAGGAGCTAACTTTACATTGCAGTTAGATCTTTTTTTTGGAGTCGGATGCTTGTCTTTTTTATGCTAGTGTATGATTAATAAATGTGTTTGTGAATCTTGTTATGTCTATTTAATCATTCTGTATATATTTGTTAAATATTATTATATTGAAAATGTGTCAAATTATGTTTAGTGCAGGTTTTTCAGCTTATTGAAATTATGTTTAGGCGTTTTCTATTTCTGGCGTTGATGCTGCTGCTGCTGCTGCTACGCTTTGGCGCGTTACTGCTGCTGCTGCTTGCTTTGCTGTTGCTGCTGCCCTGCTTTGCTGTTGCTGTTGCTGCTTGGTTTGCTGCTGCTGTGTCGCAGCGTTGACCTGCTGAGATGTCGCGATATCACATGCAAGTATAGAGAGATTACTTGATCGAGTGAGAATTGATTTCAGGCAGAAACGCGCGTGTTCTACGGTTGAGAGATTGCTGCGTGTTCTACGCGCGTCTGCTGTTCTCCAAGTCATTCCATATGTGAAGGTTAGTGTCCATAGTATTTATTTGAAATAAATTTAGACAACAATTATATCATTTCAAGCAGCCTTTCAATCAACCCATAGACTGAAAAAGGCCACCAAACCATAACAATAGATCACTACTTGCATTTGCATGCAATACCACAAGAAAGGAAGATAAAAGAAGAAGAGCAAATGCAGAAGTATATTGGAGGAAAAGAGAGCCTACCAAATGGAAAATAGAGAAATGGCAAAAAATGGAGAGATTGAGATGGAGAATCTCTTCACTATAGAGGAAGAGAAGAAATGCAAGGGAGAGGGGGAAGAATGAGTGGGTGGTGAGGGGGTTTAAATAGGCAGACATCCCTCCTTTTCACCTGTCACCTGTTCAAATGGTCTTTTTTGTAAGGTCTGCCATTTGTCATAAAATATAAGTTATCCAAAATCTGTAGAAATCTATAAAAGTTTTTTTTTTAATCCAAATCTTTCATAATCTTTGTCATAAAAGTAAAACCTTAAAAAAAAAAAATTCTTACATGTAGTAAATCTTGAAAAATCTAGTTAGGAATTAAAGTGAGTCTATATTTAGATTATAGTGTGTTGGTAGGAAAGATAAACACGTGTAATTCGTGTATATCTTGTAATTGCAAAGTTTCTATAAAAATGGAAATGTGATTTGTAAACTCATGGTGGTTTTCAATGCCATTCTGATTTTCCTTTTTTATGTTCTTAAATTGATTGATTTTCCCATCCCGCCACCTCCCTCCTCGCTTATTTCCTCCCACTTCCTCGACATTTAGAATTTCTGATTCAGTTTAGCAGCTAGTAAACTTATAACCGGAATCAATATGATGAAAAAATTGAAGTGATAACTTCACTTCCTCGACATTTAAGCATAAATGACTCTTTCGTTTGTGATTTCAAGCAAATAGGATAAAAGTCTTATCTAATGTAGTAATGGTGCCTGTATTGGTGGATTTGTGGGTTGACGTTGTTTTGATAAGTCTGGGACTCTTACATCGGACGACATGGTATGTTATGATGTCACATGATCAAGTTTTAGCTTATGTAATTGATGATATATACTGTGATGGATGTAATGGATATGACAATGTTTTTTAGGAGTTCCGTGGAGTAGAATTTTTTTTAGGAGCATATAATCTGGTCTAGTAGAATTTTTTTTTCAGCATGAAACCTATATGTTGTTGATGATGATACTTCTACTTGTGCTTTTGCTACAACTTATTGTTACACCCAGGTCCAGATCATATGCAATAAAGTACTTAAAGAGTATCTATGTTGTCTTGTTCAATAACTGTGCAATTATAGGTCATGTTTGTCTGTCATTGGTTTTTAGCAATCTTTATATATAGGTCATGTTTGTCTGTCATTAAGTACTGACTAATTTTTATACTGCAGGGCTCTGAAGGTCTGAGCCAGTACGGGCAGCGCAGTATGTTGGACAGGAGAATGCGCATACATTGCTTGTTTCTGGGGTGCAAAGTGTGTCGTGTATCAACCATCACCGTGCCATATACAAGCAACTACCAGGTGCTGCATTCTCATCATTTTCAGTATATTGAACAAGCAACTACCGAAAGAAATGGGGCCTGTTCCTAAGGGCATCAATGTATTTCTTACATTATAACTAGGGCGATTTGTATTGTTGGAAAAACATAGAGAAATTCTTTTTTTTAGATGCGAGCGAAACCTGATATAACAAGCTATGTTCATTTGTTCAGGTTAATCCTGTTATTGTACATTAATTAATGCTATTTGTTTACATTTTTGTTTGGCGTCAAAACTTGACAAGTTCATTTTTACGGTTGATTTTGTATTTATCTAGCATATAGTTTGGTGGTTCTTATTCGTGTCGGAGGCATGACACAAACTATAGTAAGGACTGATTTTGCAGGTGCCACGGCTGTGATTATGCTGCAGCAGCAAAAAAAAAATATAAATTTTTTTTTCGATTATATTACTTGCAACGGTTTTACACCGTTGCAACAAACAAATTTCTTTTTTTTTTTGAATTTTGTTTAATTACAACGGTTTCACACCGTGGTTCCATATTACCACGCTACCAACCGTTGCTGATACCTTTGCCACGGTTTGATTTACACTATTTAGCCACGGTTTTTAACCGTTGCCACATTAGCCACGGCTAATAACCGTTGCTAACTGTAGACACGGTTTAACACCGTTGCAAATACATGTACTTAGCCACGGTTCAACACGTTGCAAAGATTAGCCACGGCTAATAACCGTTTCTACGTTTAGACACGGTTTAAGACCGTTGCAAATACAAGTGCTTAGCCACGGTTCCAAACCGTTGCAAAGTTTAGCCACGGTTATAACCGTTGCTACCTTTAGACACGGTTTAAAACCGTTGCAAATATATAAACTTAGCCACGGTTAAAAACCGTTGCTATTGTTAGCCACGGCTATGAACCGTAGCTATCTAGTTAGACACGGTTTATAACCGTTGCAAAATATTTACACTTATTAACGGCCTAGAACCGTTGCTAATGTATCAACGGTTTAGAACCGTTGCAACTGTTCTTGCAACGGTCTTTAACCGTTGCTAATTTGTGCAAATAACGCCCCCCCCTCACCCATAAAACCGTTGCTACAATTTTTAGCGACGGTTTTGAACGTGACAAACAATTTTGCGACGCCCCTGTAGTCCACGGCTCTTAGCCGTGGCAATGTGTTACGCCACGGTAAAACCGTGGCTAATGGGGGTTTTTGGTGTAGTGTGCTAAAGTTAGACAAGGCTTGAGAAAGGCTTAAAGCTGTAAATTGGGTTCTTTAGCGTACCTTTTCTCATCAACTTTCCTACATGAATGACTCCCAACTAGGAAAGGATCTCCAGCAAGATCTCTTTGGAGTGTTGTTCATGTAGGGTTTCCATGCACGACTTATACTCCGGTTTATGTTCCTAGTTGGAACCAATGTGTTGTTAGCTTGGCCGTCTTAGGAGATCCCTCAGATACTTACCTGATTAGGCCTTATGGTATTGGACTTTACCATGTGATGGTGGGCTTAGTAGGGCATTGCAACTTGGATCAACTCTCTAGATTATGCCAAAATGGGCTTACTACTGTCTGGGCCTTGCTAGATTTGGTGGGCAATTGGGCCCGCTTTGCACTGCTGACGAGATCATCGTGACATGTGTACGATGTTGATTAAAGGACGATTTGGTGCATCATTAATATAATTGATGATACATCAAAATAGACTGTCATCACAGCCGTACACATGGTAGAAAATATCCATCACAAGGATCTGGCGTCGCATCTTTTGGGCCAGCTCATAAAACCCGTGAAGGTTAAAACCGATCATAAAGGCCCAAACAAGGCCCTTTAAAGGAAAACATAATCGAACCAAAATCCAGGCCCGATACGTGTTCTTTCATGAAAAAGATGAACATTGCACAAAAAAAGAGTCGTGGAGGGAGTTACGCCTTCACGGACGCATCTCCATAAGGAGGTGATTGTTACGAGAAACATCTCCTTCTATTGAGCTTCACATGCTTAAGTGACGTAGAGAATTAACCGCGACTATTATAAAAGGTAAATGGAACATCCGACAAAGGTATACACATTAACTAAGTTTTGTCCAAATTTATTTCATTATTCAAGCAGAGTTGCTGACTTAAGCATCGAATGCCTTCGGCCACCGAAAAGGTGGTCTTTGTAATTTAACATCTGTTTTGTAGGTCAGACTCAACGGGAGGATGAGATTTGAACGCATCAGTTTGACGACGTCCATGGGAATGACAAGTTTCCTTTCTAAAAAGAGATCCACAGTGATAAAGTCATCAAAATTTGATAGACAACCTACAAGCTATTAGAACAATCACACATTCTACAGATCCTCACCCAGCGACAATCACAATAACCCTCCTACTAGCAACAATGTATTACAAGCATTTTGTGAACAAGATGCAACTTAGACCATCGGGCCAATTGCATCCAACAACCAAGATCACAACATGCAATAGCTCAAACAATTCAGACATCCGGCAACATCGCCACGGATACTGGGTATACTTGCTTATGGTCCAGATGAACCACATGATAAAGATGCTGGAAAAACTCACCAGAGCGCATTTAGCCAGCCGATCCTATCCAAGCACCACCCCAACAAAACTCCACCAACAAAACTCGAGAAATCGACGAAGTTCCAGTAGAACCTCAACGGGGAACCCAAGAGCAATGAACTTCCCAGGGTAAGACTCCACAGAGTGACGGAACACCTGCTAAAATTCCGTTGAAAATCAGAGTCATTGATCCCAACGTATTGTACAAACTAGCCAAGCCACCATTCTCTGATGCCCTCATGATAACTCCCATGCCAAAGAAGTTCACCAAAGTTCGAAGTATATGATGGCACCATCGACCAAACAGATCACTTGAGACATTTCCACTACATAATGGCATTGAAGGAGACTACAAAGTCAATCTTGGACAGAACATTTTGATTTCTTACCTCCACAGCAATGAATTGGTTCAACAGCCTACTACCGATGTCAATAGACTCCTTCCAAGCATTAGCCACCACCTTTATCACAAGATTCATTGGAAGTCAGCGGATGAGAAAAGAACCATATTACCTCTTCCATATCAAACAAAAGCCTGAAGAAATGATAAGGGAATACGTCACCCATTTCACTAGCGAGCTGACAATGATCGATGGATGAGTGATGACACAACCCCATTACTTTCATCGCGCGGTTGTAAAGAAGCCCCTTTTTCGATGCCTTCAACCTGGAACCCCAAAAAGCATGGCGATCCCTATTAAAAACAGCCCAAAACACATTTCTCTCGAGGATATGAAAAGCTGCCAGGAAGAAGAATGAACAAGAAAAGAAGAATCACTCAAAGAGAACAGGAAAGGAGGGAGGAAAGAAAACTAGATGACGGACCTCGGGAGGATAGCATTCAGTCAAAGAGGCATCATAATGGCGGAAGGACCAAATCCACACCAGCGAGAAATCGGGAAGCTGCCACAGCTCGGCCTGGAAATGAACAGATAACAAGTGTGATGAAAAAGACATACAAACTATACACAATGCTGAAGACAAGTCGGGCCAATATACTGAATATATGGCAAATTGGGAAAACATCAACTGGCACTCATAATGAGAAGAGACCCAGAAGGAAGAGACAAAAACAAGTATTGTTCCTTCCACAAGGATCACGATACTGAAGACTGCTACAAAATAAAAGATGAAATTGATCATTGGGTTTAGAGAGGACGACTCAATGAATTCATTGGAATGCCAGACAAGCAGCTCAAATGAAAAGAAAAGGCAGATTCCACCAAAGGATCAAAAGAACAACCAAGGGAACTAATATACGCCTTACACTGCATGGCCAGGAGGAACAAAATGATCAACCCAACTAAAAGGCAGTCGAAAACACATCCCACTCGAACTGATCTATATCGAAGTAGGAGTACTAATGTCAGACGAACCAATTTATGGATGTGCAATAAAGAACATGGAGAAACTTGTTTTAGTCAACTAACACAATTCACGAACCCTACTGACTAATGCAAGTGCAACCCGAATTACCAACAAAAAAATTGACAACAACGAACCGATTAAACCTTGGCAGTTAGTGTTGATGCAAGCATGATTGGACAATTCAGTGTTAATGTGAGCATGATTGGACAATTTTGGTGCTGATGTAAGCATGATTGCACAATTCGGTGTTGATGAGAACATGATTAGATAATTCAGCACTATTAAGCTACTGAGTCAGAAAGTGCCCCAAGTCCAGAAGCTATAATAACATATTCAACAAACGACGAAATAGCAATCCGGAAAACTTGAAGACATAGGCGAAGCTAGACGGAGCAACAAAAAATAAATCTTTAACAAGGATTGAACATCAATCGAGCAAAGGTCAGGTGGACAAAGCGAACCACTCTACATTCTAGCGTAATTTTCAACAACCGGTAGTTGGTGAGAATATCGGAAAGGAACATCAAAAAATTGCAAGTTCGGAATCCCCATATTGTGCATGGACAACAAACTAAAGTCATCAAAGACTTGATAATACGGAGCAATCGACATGACAAGCTGACAAAAATCAACAACAAGTCTAATATATATAATAAACTTCTGGTCTGATCAACCACAAGTAGAAAGTTGGACGAACGAGTCACCTTAATAAAAAAAAACTTCCGATCGACTAAGAATGTTGAATCGACGAAGTAAAAGTTGGACGAACGAGTCAACTTAATAAAACAATTTGGGTTACTGGAACGTCAACCACCGAATTGAAGTTTGGACGAATGAGTCAACTAAATGAAACAACTTCGAATTGACTAGTATGTCAAACCAAACGAAGTAAAAGTTGGACGAAACGAGTCAATTCAAAAGCTTCAGGTCGACTAAGAATGTCGAACCAACAATGTAAAAGTTGGACGAATGAGTCAACTTAATAAAGCAACTTCGGGTTGGCTAGTACATCAAATTAACAAAGTGAAAGTTGGCGAATTAGTCAATTCAAAAGCTTCAGGTTGACTAAGAATGTCAAACCAATGAAAATAAAGTTGGACGAAATAAAAGTTGGACGAACGAGTCAACTTAATAAAAACAACTTCGGGTTGACTAGTACGTCAAACCAACGAAGTCAAAGTTGCACGAATCAATTTAACTCAAAAACAACTTCGAGATGACTGGAATGTCGAACCACCAAAGTGAAGTTTGGATGAACAAGTCAACTTAATGAAAACAACTTTGGTTGACTAATATGTCGAACCAACGAAGTGAAGTTTGGACGAATGAGTCAACTAAATGAAAGCAACTTCGGGTTGACTAATACGTCAAACCAACGAAGTGAAATTTGACTAATGAGTCGATTTAATAAAAGCAATTTTAGTTTGATTAAAACATCAAATCAACAAGTGAAAGTTGACGAGCGAGTTAACTTAATTCAGAAAGCCTCGGGTCAACTAGTACACTAAACCTAAAAGGAAAAGATGAATGAACAAACAGCTTCTTCATAAACTTCGAGACAACCATTACAAGGACAGACAAACGCATCTGAGTCGTAAAAGAATTCAGATCAATAAATTCAGACACGATCAAGAATGTAGCTGAAAAGATTCTTGACCATTCAAAAAATATTAAACTGGAGATACACAGTGCAACTTTCGACAATTATGGTTGACCTAAAAAGTATAAGCAACGCGAACGAGTCAACAAGAGAAAATTTATGTTCCATAATCATTGGCATGAGCCTCTCTCTTCAAATGAGGTGGAAGTAGTAAGGTTCTTCAACTACTGGACCACTAGAAGAACCCAGAATGTTTCGTTGCCATCCATCATCTTCAAAGGTTGATCGATCCAAGTGATGTATTGAGACAAATCAACACAAGCCCCTCGATATAGTCAGAAGCTCAGTCGTCCTTCACATTCGCTTGCCAATCTGTCCTACATAAGCCAAACCTGTTTTTTAATGGAAGCAAGTTTCTTTCGAGTCGCAATAAGTCGCCTTCAGCAGTTGGTAAGTGTTGCAGAGGTATCTGCCTTAACCTCGTCAAGCGCAATCACTAATTGCTCCACCCTTTTCAGTGACCTAGCAGTTGATAGATGTGTTCTTACACGGCACGCGCGTCCTATCATGAATCGCTCTTTTCGACAGACAACTCCTTCTCCACACTGTGTAAGTGTGCAAAAACACCGTCTAAATCTATTCCCAATATTCGAGCTCACCAGTAGACCGATCCCGTGCACCCTCCGCCTCAATCAAACGAAGCTTGGCAACCCTAGCCATTTTTCTGGTTCTGCACAACACCACAACTTCCTCTCCAAATAAGCCACCTGTTGCGACTAGCTTGGTCAATTTGAGCCCAGCAGCTAGGTATGTAAGATGATCATCTCATCCATTATATGTCTAAGTCCATCATCAAGATAAGGCCCAATCAACACAAGCATTGAAGACCTCTCCACCGACGCACCTGTGTCATTTTTTGATCAACCTACGTGCGCATCCTGCACACCGAGCTGGAAAGCTAACAAAACTTCTTGTCCGAACCTGAAACTCTTCAGGGTAGGTTCCTTTCAATTAATCGCATGAAGAATGTGAGAGATCCGAAAGCACGGAGGAGCACACCAACAGCTGGAAGGAAGACGGAATGACAAAAAAACCATCCTCACCCTCTCGCTTCATAGTAATCACAACAGAGCATACGAGTGGTAGCATCAATAGGGATAAGAAGAACCTAAGTGCAGGACCTCCGCGCATTATCAAACAGGAAAAAGAAGGAATGGGAGATCACACTTCACGAATCGACCACGACCACACCTCTCCTTAGACTGAACAACTGTCAGTTAGAACATCTTATCGTCGATGGCTCTTGGAACATCTTAGAGCACTGCGGTAGCGTCAGGATCACCATAAGCAAAAAGGTGACTCTTTTCATCATCATCAACGAGCGAATGGTCTCAATTTTAACTATCTCCGACGCCAACCTCATCGTTAATAGCCTCTTCCAGAGATAAGTGATCCTCTTTCGCAGGCTCCCTATCGATATAAACGAATAAGGAAAGTGTGACGAGTAGAATCGCGGGTCATTTTCTCTTTGAAACTCAGTCAGAACTTATAAATACCGCTTCGACGAACTAACATGCCTCAAAACCTTTCTCTTCCTAGAGTCGGACCAGTTAGCGCCAATGCTAACAAAGCATCGAGATTCGTAACATCCGAGCTCACTTCCCATCAACGACACATTACCAATGCCAACAGAATAGTGTTGGCACAATCTCCTCAGTCGTGGCCTCCGATCAATAGAGCCCGTTCAACCTCATTCATATTATACAAACTTTGCGCTTACCATGACATCGAAAAGAAGGTGTTTAGAGGAACTCCGAAAAGCTGCAAAAAACACTCGCTGATAAGTTTTTTATTCCGCAGTCAATTACCGATCCCTCCGCTTGTTGGGAACCGAAAGGATCCTCACTATTTGCTGACCTCCAAGTCGAAGTAGCCATAATGACAAGCATAGAACCGGGTCCCGTGACCAACCCTGATATCATCGTTCATATTACCAAAACATGCAAGAGAATGAAGAAAGTAAATACTTTTGGTCACCAAACAGACTGACCATCGAGTGCAAAATTCTAACAGTAAAGGCATACCAAAAAGGATGACTCTTGTATATGTGAAAATCAACCCTCCAATCGTTGGACCCATTTGAGTTGGAAGAATGCCCCGAAAGACTAAATACGCCCAGATAACTCTCGAACGGGAAATCGAAGGCAGATTGAAACATGCATGGGTAGAACACAATATACCCCTTCCTTGGATGACGAGGAGTCATACTACCGAGGCAAAATGATCTGAAAGTCTGAAGGCAATGAGTTTAGAGATGATGTATCCAAC